>JAQIWU010000026.1:0-50979 GCA_034696445.1 Isotomiella minor
GTTTCACTGAAAAATGGGACACTCTTTCTACTTTCTATTGTGATATCGTGAACAAAAGTTGCGGAAGACTCATTCATTGATTATAAGATTTGGATGACTTTCTATTTTTTTATCTTTATTAACCTGCGCTATGGGAAACTCGTAGGGATGTTTAAGGCACACTAGGAGGACGCAATCCCCCTACCACTATTTCGAAATGAGAAATTTTAGACAGAGTTGCATTTGGTTTTTAGTTGTCCAGGCACTTGTTGCCAAAAGAGTATTGTCTCAAGATGCTGCCGTAGCAGCGGTACTACCACCACCACCCCCAAGCCAAGGTGCCCCTACAGCGAATGTGTCGTCAGCAGAGCCAGCTCCAGGAGCTACCAGCAGATCGATGGATGAGGGACCTAAGGAGGCTTCTCTAACGCTTCCAGCTGCAGGGAGATCAATGGATGGACAACCTGAGGCTCTCATATCCCCAGTGGCTGCAGGACGGTCCATGGAAGGGCAACCTGACGCTCTCCAAACCCCAGCTGCCGCAGGAAGATCGATGGAGAGTCCATCAGACGCCTCCCAAACTCCCGTGGCCGCAGGAAGATCTATGGAGGGACGGTGGTAGGACAACAAGGAGGTCTAGTCGTAGGACTACGAAGAGGCCTACTCGTAGGACAACGAGGAAGGGCGGAAAGACAACAACGGAACCAACATCAGGTAAGGGCTGCGTCCAACATTACGGATGGATTTCAACTGACTTTCGTTTTTGCAGGGGAGTATAGTGGCGAGGCCTCAGAGAAGCCCAGTAGGAGGACCACAACAAAGAAGCCCAGTAGGAGGACCACAACAAAGAAGCCCAGTAGGAGGACCACAAAAAAAAAGTCCAATATTAAGACAACTACAAAAAAAGGAATTAAGACAACGAAGACTGGTAAAACAACGAAGAAGACCACCAAGAAACCCATCAAGACAACGAAGAAGACCACCAAGAAACCTATCAAGACAACGACGGAGCCAGGTAACGCATTTCGGCAATACTGTATCATTGCATTTCAATTGACATGGTGATTGTCTTTGCAGACGACGGCGGTTATAAGAAATAGAACCAGGATAACGATAAGCGACCTTTTCAAACAAAAATATGGTCGCCACCGTCATTGTTTCATTCATGCGTCCATCGTTGTTTGGTATTTCTACTATGTTATTACCATATTGCGAAATAAATACCTACATTTATTCTAAAGCGAACTTTTTAGCCTTCTCAAGTTATCTGCAACATTGGAAGAGACAGCAGAATGCAAAAATTCCTTAAATTTGGCTCCCGAAGGAGTCTCTGCTTTTAAGAAGTTTTCAATTATCGTGAAATGATCCGAATCAAGGCACACCCAGTATTCCACGTCCACAAACCCTCGTCTGCGGAGACGATCCGCAAAGTCTTTCCCTTGTCTTTGAAACTCGGGAGGATCAAAGCGCCCCATGGCTATGAGGATTTTCAAAGGGACCCTCTTTTCCAACCATGTCCTTGCTATCTTGCATGTGTTTAAGAGGGGACTTACAAGATGAGCCTCTTCCCTACAACAAAAACATGGTTCTTATTTGAAATTCAATAATTAATATAGCGTGCACTGACTCTGACAGTTTCAGTAATTCGTTCACTTCAGTATTTTGAACGGATCGCATGTCCATCAAGCCAGAGTATAGGGCAAAACCGGAAATTCTTTGTACCAAGGCAGCATCTTCGCTGATTGATGATTCTTCATTCCCTTCCACTCCCGAACTTCTGCATAAAATATTCGCAACAATTTGAGCTCCTGCAGAATGGCCTCCAATGATAAATTTGGCCATAGGGAATAAGCTCATGGCCTTTTTCACAGCCTGCTCGACTGATCTGCACATCTCACGTATTCCGTTTGCTTAGAAAAAAATGTAGGAAAGACTCCATATAGTGTGAAACCATCACTCATTTTGAATATTTAAGTGTACCATCGGGCATGAGGATGTAGCCTACAATTATGCTACGAAACCCCCAACGATGGGCATTTCTTACAAAAAGCCCACTCCACTCCTTGCTTCCAGTTACCCAAGCTCCGCCGTGGACCCAGAGGAATGTGGGGGACGTGGGAGCCAGATCCGTGCCGTAAATGTCAAACAGCTCTTCATCTCGTTGACCATAAGGGACGTGGAGTGTACAAGGGACGGTGGTACGAGCCAAACTTGTTTCTGTTGAAATACAATAATAAAGAATAGAGAACCTTGTTACAAAGTGTCAAAAAATACCCTCATGTGCTAAGAAAACATGGTTGTCCAACGCTGCTTGTTTGTTTTTTGCAGCAATGTACCGAAATGGGGATATCAATCGTTCTATTTCCTATAAATGTCCAAAAATAATTGGCTAAAAAATCTGAATTTCACAAGGTTATCTTCTGCACCTTAGGATCCCTCTGCAACCATATATTCTCCTCTTCCATGACGATTAAATTGAGTATTATATTCGTATGTCCAAATATAAATGCTGTTTGAGTGCCAAGTAAATATTTTTTTGTATTGGAGGAAGTTTGTCATGTGTCTCGGTGACAGCTTATCTAACTTAAAGCTTAATATTGGCTTATTAATGTTCGCGTTTGCTTTTGATTCCAGGTCAAGCATTCAACATGTTTTTTAAGCATTTCTTTTATTGGCTTTAAGCGTCATGCTACTTATTCATTGCAGCAAATTCAAGCAATAAGGAAAATGAATGTGCCAAAATTGTGCACACTGCACGAGATGATATCCAAGAGTCATCTTCACATAGATACACACACACACACAAGTATGAATCTACACTGTCCCATAATATAATATTCTTAATTCATTTAGAGTAGGGTAACTGAAGACACCATTCAGATTCTTTAAGTTATTCAGATTTTTCCTATTGTTTGCAATTAAATGATGATGCCAATAAGAATGACATGCGCAGGGATAAAAAAAAACTGGCTTTGCTACCTTCTGTTCTGACGTCTGCAGTAAGAGTTCCCACAGCAATGTGCCTAAGAAAGGAGCTAAAGTCGTAATATATGTACTTTGTTATTCTAATTCATTATACAAATCATTCGCGATTCGCGAAGGTCAGTCATTTCTAGACATCATTGCATGAAACAAGTCACTCTCACAAAAACAAATTTCCAAGAATGTTTGGCAATAAACCCCAAAGGAAATGTCCTTTGATCGTAGGGACAATTGTACTAATTGTCCTATGCCAACTGGCCGAAAGGGGAGATGCTTTCTCCAAGTCCGTTCCTCAAGTGCGAAGTGTCTGCAAGTCGATGGTAGCGTTTTGAAACATAATATTTCAGTATTTTCAACATCACCCTTGAATTTTGTATGTAAATTGTCACAGACTCCTCAACATGATAAAGTGGTGCCAAAACCTGGATCTGCATCTCCCTTCAGTGTGCAATCCAATGTGAAGCAAGTCAAAGGAGGTGACTTTATGGAAGGTACGGTACTAATTCTATCTAAAGTATCTGAGCCATTCATTTGTATAATTTTGACCCTACAGTCACACTTTCTGGCAAAGAGGGAAGGAAGTTCAAGGGCTTCTACATTCAAGTTAGAGATGACAAAGGATCGCCGATTGGGACTTTTACTGAAAGCACGAATGTAAAAACTCACAGTTGTGGAGGAATTAAATCGGTATACTTTTCCCTTTAATAAAAAAGCATTTCAGATGTATTCAATGCAAATAATTTTTGCAGAACGCAGCCCATCACGTCAGCCCTGAAGAGAAGAGCAAAATTCAAGTGTCATGGACAGCTCCAGCGGGTTATAAAGGAAGCGTTAAAATACAGTAAGTGTAGCATTGATTGATTGCATGAAGACATTGACATGGAACACTTAAATTAATGCCACTTTGATTTCTATGAATAGTGCAACGGCAGTAGAAAATTATACTACAATTTGGACTCCAATAATGTCCGAATCCATCACCGTGCAATGATGATCTGGCCAGAGAGATATTTCATGAGTCAATGCATGGCAGTCGTATATGCAACTCGATTGTTCCTCATCATCAGCACGACATCAAACAGTCAAACTTTTAAACAACTCGTAATCTTGGTTAGACAATGAAAAAACCGAGACCTTGAAAACAATGCAAAGCACTCAATAAACAGTTGGCAATTACTTTGAAGCTTTATTATACTCATGGCAAGTGTAAAGAATTTCTGAATTTATAGTTATTGCCTTCACATTCTTGTATCGTCGAGTATAGCCCTTAAGCTTTGATTCGTTCGACTTCAACCCAACAAAGGCACTTATAATTATCCAGTGATTATTCTATTTTTACACGTCAGTTTAAGCTTCATGGTTCTTTAGTGGTCAAAATTGAAGGAAAAAGCCGTTCTCCCTAGGCTTTGGGCAGAGAGGTGAGTCCATTTCAGCGATCACTGACCGTACTTCCAGCAGTTGTGTGTTAATTGCATAACGAAAGTGCCAACAATCTGATAGACAATAGATAGTAATAAGCGGTAATGTCAATATAATGATCACCTTCTTCTTCACATCACAGGTATTATCTAACTGCTTAAAGCTAAGCTTAAACACTAGCATAACTCAAGCGAGGATTCTTCTGGCGTAAAGAATTATGCTATGAAGTAAAGTGAACGTCTGTGATCTGATGCCATTGAGGCAAGTTGAGACCTTCCTTGTGGCCAGTCACATTCACTCGCATCATATAACACAAGGAGCTTCACTTTCTTATCTTATCAAGAGGCTTGACTTCCATATCATATCACCGGAAGGAAGCCACCTTTTGTTCTTCCCTTCCACTTACTTAAGTAGAATTTTTTACACTTCACATAAGTAACACCAGTGTCATGAATCACCTACACAAGTTCCCAAGAGTTGTAAAAATTTAGTCTCACTCTCATCTTGGATCACGCACACATGCACTCTCTCACACCCTATCTAGACAAAAGCAGTTGAAATAATAAAACACAAAATGGCCCCATTTATTAAAAATTGGTTTAGAAAACACATTTCTCCTTTCAATTTTAAAAGTTCAAAACAAAAGAATTTGAAAAACTCCATTTTCACAGATCAATTTGTAGACGATACGATGCCCAAAGGTGGTGACACAGGCGGTTTTAGTGATTCGAAGAAACAATTGTGGCTCAACAGATTTGATAACTACGGTCGTCATTATTGGACTGCAAGTCAGACCCCTCAATCCTGGATTGATGGTAAGCACAAAAGTGAATTTTTCGTTTAGCTTTACAAATCCTTTATTTCATTGCAGACAAACGACAATCTGACAACGTTGGACCCTACTGGAGGGTGCATGACAAGCTGTATGACTTGACCGACTTCATCTCGAAGCACCCAGGAGGGAGGGACTGGATCGAGTTGACCCAAGGAACCGACATTACCGAAGCCTTTGAATCCTCTCACGTCATAAATGTGAATAAAGTTGAAGCAATTTTGAGCAAATTCTTCGTCAAGGACGCCACCAGTCCTCGAGTCTCGCCATACGTGTTTAAGGACGATGGATTCTACAAAACGCTGAAACGACGGGTTGAACCAGTTCTGCAGGTGAGTTGAGTCATCATTAATTATTGTTATGCTTCCCTCGTCTACAAAAACTAGATGCGTTTCTGCAAAAATGCGTAAATGCGTGGCTGCTGTGTCCGTCAAGAGTTGGGCTCGTCAGGAAGTAGTTAGACCATCATCTTGACTTTGCTTAACAAAAAATAGGATGAGTGTGAGTAATGAATTGAGTGATGAACTTGGCTTTTGGAGTGCCCTTCAATTTTACGCACTGCGAAGCGTGATTTCAAGAAGCACCTTTTTTGCTAAATTTTCAGAGATAGTCAACATAAAGTGCAAGCATTGAGTATACGCATCCACGTATTGCCAAATTGCTGTACAAAATTGCAACCACATCATGCTTTTAAGTTGAAGAAGCGTTTAGGAAGTAAAGTGCCTTTGAAGAGTCAGGGATTTGAGCTTCAAATTCCATGGGTTGAGTAGCACATAGATGAACATTTAATCTTGACGTTTTTGCATATTTCATTTTTGGCAATAACCAATTTAAGCTTTGAGACAGGTTTTGATGAAATGAAATGAAAAATGATAAAGGTTCCTTTGACTATGGACGTTGTTCCTGAGCATCGAATTTTCTCTGAGTTGCAATTTTTCCAACGATCTCGTTCCCTTCTCCTGAATTTTTATCTACCTTTCTTTTCTTTCCCCTCATCCAACGGACAACGGAAGGTTGTTATGGATATTTCGACTTAGACACTATGAGATGGAGGAAGAAAAGAGTTTTCAATCCAAGACGGAGAATAAATTATGTAAATATTATCGGATACATAAAGACTTAAATAAATACTGCTCCATTTCCATAATCACGAGTTAATAGTTTGCAACTGAACTGCGGGGCTGAGCTAAAAAGCTAAATCTTTGTTCGTTTTGAGAGAAACTTTCAACGTTCAGATCTTTCCTTCTTTCTTTTTCCTCGCGGTGAAAGGTTGGAAATCCAATGCAGCCCACTTTTACTTCTCTCTGAACCTCTTTCCTTTTCATTCCTATATAGGCTAAAGAGTAGATTGGTTTGTTGACATAGAGTAACTGTGTTCCATGTTAAATGCTAATTTCCTGAGGAAAAGAAGCAAACATTTATTCTCTCCATTCCTTTCTCTTCATTCATACAAAATGTAGTATCTCTTCTATGCGAGATGCTCTCTCTCTCTCTCTTTCACTAATGCTTTGTTGATTTTGTTATTTGTGTTTTTGTCCTTTAAAGAAAGTTGGAACTGGACCAACGAGGAAGCTGCTCCTTATGCAGGATGTATTGGCCTCCGGATACCTTCTGACATCCCTCCTTGGAGCATGGTCAAACTCCATTGGGCTACAAATAATGGCTGGGATCATTCTAGGAATGTGTGTTGTTGGGGCTCACAACTTTCTACATTTGAAAGACACCTGGCGTCGATTCTACTTTGACTTGTGTCCCCTAACTTCCCATGAATTCCGCATTACGCATGGATTGAGCCACCACTTGTACCCGAATACCCTCATGGTGAGATAAACTTATAATTCTTGATTTGTGCTGGAAGAAAAGTTAGTTTCTGTGGAAAAAAAGTCCATAAAATCCCCTCAGAAAAGTAGTTAGTTAGGAGTGGTTGTTGATGAGACGAGAGATGGACCAAAGTTTTAATGAGGATTTGATAATCTTGGATGTCCAGTCGTTTAAGTTTCCTCATTCAAGGGAATCGGTTCCTTCATTCACTTAATTCTTTAATTCCTCATTCAATCTGCAACGACCAGCAGGGGACCATGAGAGTGTGAGGAAGAAGGAAAAGAGAAAGCGGAGAGGAAGAGATTAACCCAAATCAAAGCAAGAAAAACATTTCTTTCTTTTCCTCCACTTTCTCTCATTCTCATTTCACTCCCCATTTTTTCATTTCACTGCCACTGAGAAAAGCAATCATCCGAATCCTAAAAGCACATAGGGCATAAGTACTTAAAGCACTAAAGCAATGCACCCAACCAACCAACCACCTACCTATTAATTCAAGTTTTCTCAGCTTTCTCTCTCTCTGTGGAACTAAGGAACTAAAACCCATTTCTTCCTTCTTCATTTTTCACAGGACTATGAGGTCTCTGCTCTACAGCCGTTGTTGGAACTGTTGCCCTCTCGTCGTAAAAATCTGTTTCAGAGATATGGTTCTTTAATCTACGCTCATTTAGTCTACTCTCAGATCATGAACCACTTCCTTGTGACCAAGACAAGGGAGATAGTCAAGGGAAAAGGGAAACTTCGAGCCGAGGATTCTCTCATTTTCATTCAACTCGCGGTTTTTATCTTTTTATCTCCAACGATTTTGGTAAGTCTTTTTGAGTCTACTTCCATGTAATGCCCGTTCCTATCTTCGCCCAATGTTTTCTGTGAAAACGTGGGAGTTACGCATTACAACTGTACAATGATTATGTAATACGCATTTACGATATGCCTGGCTATTTGTAGAAACATTACAGAAACTTAGGATATAAATATCTTGCAACTTTCTCCTCATTAGCATTGAGTCTGCGTTTCACTTGAGCATAGTTTAAATGCGTGTGACATAATCTAAGGGTGGTGACTGTGACTGGAAGAGTTGGTGTCATTTTTTTCGTTTCTCTTTCCAGAGAGGAATATCATGCTGGTTTATCATAGTCTCGGCTTCTTCGTATTGGTTGGCAATTGTGGGTTTCAACGCAGCCCACCATCATCCTGCCTGTTTCCACGATGGTGATGAGGAGAGGAAGGACCCTGATTTTGGGTAAGATGTAATATATTTCCTTGTAAGAAGTGAGCATTTCTTCATTTAAAAAACAAATCAAAAGAAGGAGGTAGATATAAGCTATAATACAAAAGGAATCATCATTGGGTTGGTGTGGGTGGGCGGCAGTTGGCATGGAATTATGCATTCTATTATTTCCGCCCCACTGCACCCACATAAGGAAGTGTCTTTGTCATTGCCAAATGCCAAGTTCGACAACGACAGCCACAAATTTGATTAATGTTCGACCCCACGTCAGACCCCTTTAACTTGACTCCAGCATTTGTGTGTTATGAGTGGATGACAAATGGGGAGGAGGGTGGAAGGGGAAGAGAGTCAGTCGTGTCGTGTTGTGGACCTCTTTCCACTTTCACTTCCGTCACACACTGGCTTTCTGTGGCTTGGCTTGGTCCAGGACTTTTGCCTCTGTCACTATGCCACTACCACTCATTGCGAAAATTTTCATAGTCAAAAGTCAACCCGAGCTAAAAGCCAAGTCAGATTTAATCTCTTGATGGAATTATCAGTGTCAGCTTTAGCTAAGAAAATCGTAAATTCTCCACTTTTCTTCCAATGTTTCGCTTACTCAACACACTCATTACCATCCCCACCACGAACGACCACCGCACCATTAAGTTATGCAAACCCAAGCATTTTCTCTCCAAAACGAAAACCATAGCGTCGTCCAATTTCATCATCATCATTCTCCCTCCTCAGCATGGAATAGAAATGGCCCCTTTCGAAGTAATAATACTGTGAAAGTGGGACCATGACAAAAATGACGATTGTGTAGTTTTGTTTCCGACTTTCACTTTGAAAGAAACTTTGACTCGGATGGTTTAGTTCCAATTACGATAGATTAACTTTGATTTGTCCTGGCTTTTCTTTCAATTTCTATTCTTCTGTATGTCCTTCCTTCCTTATACTTTTATGAACATCAATGAAGGTTCTCTGATTCTGATTTGATGAATCTCACAGATTGTGCCAACTGGACGCTACGTTGGATAAGGCGGATGAGATCCACAAGACACAGTTTGCGGTTCTAACCACATTTGGTGAACATGTGCTCCATCATCTCTTTCCCACAGTTTGCCATTCCAAGCTTCCCTTCCTCAAAGCTACTTTTGAACAAGTGCTTGAAGAGTTTATGGAAAAGAAGAGGATGGCCTCTCAACTCGAACTCTTTGTTGGGACGCACACACAGTATGCTAGAGTTGATGGGTGGACGCACAAGAAGCAGATGGGGTACAAGTTTGGGAACAAAGCGAGTTAATTACGTGAAATATATTTATAGTTTTAATGGAAAACGCATTATTTATTTTACGCAATAAACATTCAATTATCACTCGTATTTAAAGCATTATTTACAGCAATTAGATGATTGACAAAAATGATGATGTTACAAATGTAAATAGATTACTGATTATCAGTGACTTTGGACAGGTTCGTGCATAAGTTACTGAGTTCTCTCAATTCCAGTTGACTTGATAACGGAACCAATTCACCTGGACCACATACTCGTAGTTTGTAGTTGCATAATTGGTTCAAACTCGCTCAAAAATCTTTGCAAATTGCTTTTTAAAAATGGCAAGTATTTCTTCTACCTCCGGCAAATCTCATATCACATACCTGGACTGGTTGAAAGGTAGCTTACAATACATATTATTTGGGAAATTAAACTTATGAAAATTATTTTCAGACAAAAAAGGAAGAGATAACATAGGCCCTTATTGGAGAATCCATGATAAACTCTATGACCTCAGTGGCTTTGTCTCAGTTCACCCTGGAGGTAAAGACTGGATTGAGATAACTCAGGGCACAGATATCACCGAAGCCTTCGAGACCTCTCATATGGTAAATATAGACCGAGTCGAGAGAATTTTAAGGAACTACTATGTCAAAGATGCGAGGGGTCCAAGAGCTTCTCCGTACCTCTTTAAAAATGATGGATTCTACAAAACGCTGAAACGTAGAGTGGAACCCATTCTGAAGGTGCGTCTGAAGTAATGAAGTATATGGCTACAAAGTAATGGTGGAAATCTTGCTTGTGAAAGTCAGTGGGTACCTCTCCATCAAGGAAGTTTCTTTTTATGCAAGATTCCTTGGTGTTCAGCTACCTAATTCTGTCACTGCTTGGAGCTTGGACAGCATCTCAAGGAATTCAGGCAGTTGCTGGGCTGGTCTTGGGCCTGGCCATGGTGGGGGCTCATAATTTTGTACATTTAAAAGATACATGGCGTCGATTCTACTTTGACTTGGGCCCACTAACGTCGTACGAGTTGAGAATTACTCACGCTTTAAGCCATCATCTCTACCCTAACACTTCTTTGGTAGGTATCCATCATTAATCTCTTTCCCCGCACTAGTCCAGGTCCAATTTATTCTGCGTCTAGGACTACGAAGTAACAGGACTCCAGCCAGGAATTGAATTTCTGCCATCAAGGCGCAAAAACTGGCTGCAAAAATATGGCCCAATAATTTATTGTCACTTCTTGGCCCTACTACCACCTGCGGACGTCCTTAAGAGGGCTTATCTTATTTATGCAAAAAAGATGGAATTGAGATGGGAACACCTTTTAAACATCGGCCAATATTTCTGTTTCACTCTTGTATCTCCATCACTCCTAGACGCTGGGCTCTGCTACTTGATCATCCAAATTGCAGCCTCGTATTGGTTTGCCGTTGTCACCCTCCATGGAGCCCACCATCATCCCGCATGCTTCCACGATGGAGACGAGAGGAGAAAGGATCCTGACTTTGGGTACCTTTTTATCACCGGGAAAACGGAGAAAGAAGTACTTTATTTTTGCACTCATTCTATAGGCTGTGCCAATTGGATGCAACGATAGATCGAACAGATCACATTTTCAAGTCTGATTTTATGGTTTTAACAACTTTTGGAGAACATCCCCTCCACCACCTCTTCCCTACCGTTTGTCACTCCAAACTTCGATTCGTCAAACCTGTGGTTGAGACGGTACTAAAAGAATTTATGGAGAGGAACAGAGCCACCTCGCAATTGGACTTGGCCCTCGGAACTCAGAAACAGTTCTCCAGGACACAGGGGTGGTCCCACAGGAGACAAAAGCAATATCAGTTCTCTGTTTAAAACTGATTAAATTAGTCGGCATGCATACTTTACTTCCTATACTTGGTGTCCCCCCTTAAAGTTTTTAATTAGCAGAGTCCCTGCGAGAGAAGTTTTAAAGTGTGTGGCTCGAATGAAAACTTTTGGTTTGGCTTTAATCTTTTTCCTATTTAATAGAACCAATTTTTAGGCATTCCTTGTGATTTTATTCCTTATTGCTTTCCAAATACTTGACCAAGGTGGAATCGACATTCAATTGCTGTATGTATTATTATAGGTCATTAGCCTGCAAGGGATGTACCCAGCAGGTTGAGAATGAAAAATTGATACCGGACAAACTTTTATTTCATATAAAAAAGTTGAGTTCCATAAAAATAGTTTTTGTTGAATAGATATATAAGGAAATGGTGGTTTCACATTAAGGAAGGAAGAAGTGATGCCTCTTCTTCTTTCGCAATGCGTCTCTACTGCCACTTTACTTTCCCCACCCCCATTTTCCGTCCTGAAGCTTTTATTTGATTCTTTAAATTGTGCTCAAGAAGTGAAAAGTTGACACTTTGGCAGCTGGGTTAACAAGCTAGGCTTAAAGCTACAACACAACAAGCTGATTTCTTTTCAAAGTGCAAACTCTTTCTTTCTTTCTTTCTTCATTCCTTCTACATGGCTATGGAGTGCAACTGACTGACTGAGTTACTACTGACTGAGTGAGTGCAAATTGTTGTGAAGAGGAATCCACGGAATGTAAGGAGAAAGTTGCGAGACTCTGGCTCCCTTCTTTTCAACAGGAATAAGCCAAGATACTAACTTGAGATGAGACGAAATGAGATAAGATGAGAAATGCAACAGAACAGAGAGGCACTTTTAGTCTCCGAAGAAATCCAAATATCTTGACAAAACAGATGGCAAATCAAACCAATCTTCAATTTTCCCCTTTTAACCAGTTTACCATGCCAACCAAACCAGCCTACACTACACACACACGCTATGTATACCACCACACGAACTGAATCACTCTCCTCTTCAACTTGAACCAAAGTTGTGTTCACTTTCACTTGAGTTGAGATGAAATGAAATGCGATGAGTTGAGTTGCCAAGAAATCTTTCCTTTCCTCATCCAAACTTGTAAAGTTATAGACACAAACAAGTCCCAGACTAATCGAAGTCAACTACTTTCACCGTCAAGTCAACGAAAGAAACTCTTCACAACTCCGAAGGAAGGAATGAAGGCTCTTATCAAATCTTCTCTCTGCCCTAATCCGTTCTTCTCCTTCAAAAACTAATGAGGCGTAGTTAGTCATTGTTAAATTATAGAAATGATCAAAAAAGGAATGATTTTGAGAAGCTACCTCCGAGAGAAAATAAATAAATGTCTCCACTATCTGAATTCTACTTACTCTCCTCAGATATTCCGGAGGGCCTTGTAATAATAATATTCCCCACTGCTCAAGAAAAGTTTATAACTGGTAGAAAGGAAAGTTTATTTGTACTTTTAAACCAACAAAATGTTAGAAAAGAAAGTAACTGGATAAATGTTGTGACAGATTGGGAGGAAAAGTTATGTTTCATCTTGTCCTTCTCCGTTCGTTGCTTCTTGTATCAATTTAAGTTTCTGGCATGCATGCTTTTTTGTCAAGGAACGTAACAACATAACTTATCTTGGGTCTAGTGGCACTATTATAAGTACTTTCTCCCGTGTCATGGCGTTATTCAACCACGTGAAGAAAAAGAAAGTGACATAATAATATCTACATCGTAGTGTGGATTCTAGCACTGTTTTTACACAATGTCAAAAAGATTTATTTATGCTTAACCTTGCATTCACTTTCTCCTAGAAGACTGCATCAACGGACTCATCTCCCTTTCTCTGGTCTGTCTGCTGAATATGTTACCTGTCTAAAAAGGGAGGACACATGGGTACAAAACTTAAGCCTTCGCATTTCCTCTGGATGGACCCTACTCACCATTTCTTCAAAAAGAAAAGAAAGAAAGTCAGGAAAATCCCTACTCTTTGTTCCATCCCTCCCCCTCTCTCTAATACAATCTACGGAGCCAAAAAGATTAAGAGACGAAATCATATAAAATGAGTTGGACAGGAAGGCACAATAAAAGAGAGTATAAAAGAAAGCAGGAGACGTCTGGAGTCTTTTTTGGAATTATTATACCTTTTTGGAGCTTCTGATGGAATGGCTTGTATCAGTTCACGGTTGGCTACATCAAATCAATTGAGATATGAGGAAAAACAGAGAGGAGAAAGTCATAAGAGAAAGTCAAGCAAACAAAATAATAGGTTATACTTCAGAGAAAGAGAAAGCCATAAGAATAAGCCTCCCCTCAGTCGTCCTTCCTTGAGGTTTCCTGTATGTATAAAATACATTTACAACTGATTGCAATGATCATAATAATAATAATGTATCCAATACACATATTTTTTTTTTGTTTTTATGGCAATAACCAGTGGTCTTACAGATGAAAAATGGAACAACTTTATGTCTTCGAAACCAACCGAACCAGAGGCAATTGGAGAAAGGGAAGAAGGAAGATGAAATACTTCTTGCTGCTGGCTAACTCAATTTCTTCTACTTTTCCCTAAGTTGTTGTTGCGCCTCTTACGTTGTACTACATTGTATGTGGTACATGTGTGGTTTAGAGTCCTACTTAAACTGCTGCACATTGATCTCAAAAGACGTTGGTTGTTGTTGAGTGAGGTTGGGATTTATTGAGTAAATGCATGAGGAGAGTGGGGATAAGATTTCTTTCGAGGTAGAAACTAAAGCGTTTTCTGCAGACGGCCATTTATCCAGGTACGTATGAAGTGAAGAGGAAAGGGAAAGAAGAGATAGATAGACAGAGAAAATTCAGAAAAAGGAAGTAAAAGGCTCTACAGTTTAGTTTATACGAGACACAAGCTGAACTGGAGCACATCACATCGTTAAAACAACAAAGACAGGATGGAATGGAATGAAAGTATAGAGGGAAAGTGAAACAAGTTGTTTCTTACTTTCTTCCTTTCTTTCTCTCTTTTTGGTAGGGTGGAATTAGTAATGTCCTCCTTTCGGGACACTTTCCCATTCCCATTAATGTCTCTGATGCCTACCTTTCTCCTGTTTTTAATGTCAGTTTCTATCCTTTTCTATTCCCATGCTTGTGATGTCCTTGTGACTCTGATTGTTGTAGAACAGAAAAGAGAACTCTGATTTCTATGTGCCTGAACAAAAGTGAGTTTTAGACACGATAGGTATTTTAGTCATTTATTTCATCATATTTCTTTCTCCTTTCTTCTTTTTATCTTTGCAACTGAACTGCGTCAAGTCATTTATCTCAGTATTGTATATATCTACTGCAGAGCGGCTACTTTATTTTACTTTACTTTATGTGGGTCAGAAGTAATAATACATTTACATAACTGCCAGGAAGTGTACTTGGGAAAAATACGAAACAGAGAGTCTGGAATTTACTACAAGGCTTTTGAATCTGATGTTTAGATGAATGTTTTGGATGTGAAACCACTTAAGAATAATATGCGTCTCTTTATTTTGCAATCCTCAAGAGCGATATTGACTTGAAAATGGGAGTAAATCAAGAAGACATAGACATTACGTACAAACTACAACTACTCACCCAACAACAAGAGAGAGGCTACCTTCTTCTTCTTCTTCTTCTTCTTCTTCTTCTTCTTTCACCGCAGAAGAGGAGAGAGTGGAAACTTGACAGACCCCATTGGACCAAAGTGAAAGTGAAGTACAGACATACATATCGTACAAGGACGGTTTTATGCAGCAACTGCCCCGACTGACTCACTTTACTTTCACTCTCGTTCTCACATTTACATTACACAGTCTCACCCTGTACTCATCCTACTTCTTCCTTTACCACCACCATTTATCGTGCATGAAAACATAACAAAAGGAAATTCCTTTTTGCATTCTTCCATCAAACCACTTTCCACGTGCAATTTATTCTCCACTTTCACTCTTTTGCTAGTTGTTTGTGTGTATGGGAATCTCACGAGGCCAGAGAAAAGAGTATGGAATATGAAGATAAGGGATGGCCAGTCTAGGGACCATTACATTTATACGTACTTTCTCTGCCATACTTTCTCCCATTTACTCCCCCATTCTTCCCACACTCATTCACCCATTCATTCATACTCATCCTCTCCTCTTCTTCTCTGTTGCGAACCACAGAAGACAACAACAAAGACAGGGGAATCAAGTCACCAACCCACCTTCTCTGGTCTTTGGGAGGCTGAAGAAAACAAGCCACAGATTATAGTTTACGTGGGAGACTCACCAGGAGGTCTCAGTCTACTTGACTTCTTTAGCCATCTTTTAGTCTCACTTTTCGGGTGATGTGTTGGTTGCATTCTTTCTATATAAAAAATCGCCCATAAATATATCTAGAACTGTACTACAACAACAACAACAAGACCACTTAAGTTGGCTTTCTTCGTTCTTCTCTCCTTGCGCCTGATAAACAATGGAAAAGAACGTGGTCGTCATTTATGTAGTCCTGACTGCCTCTGAAGCGGCAGGAAGTCACGGAAAGGCGTGAGATGAAAGTGTGGAGAGAAATTGGAGAGCGAATAGCGACCTATATCCTTGCCATGGAAACTTTTTTTAGATGTGTTGTAGAAGAATCCCGGTTTGAAGGTGAAAAATTCATCGGGCTTTAGTTTTATGATTTCCATTCAACATCTTTTCCACAAACGAAAGTGCGTGGGACTCACTGTGTGGTGGCTTCAATATTTCCCATTAGATGAATAAAATAATGTGGCATACACCAAAGGATATAAGGTGACAAAAAGCACACTAAAGAAAGGTAGTAAAACAAAATGACTGGAATAAATTCAGTGGAAGAAGAGATAACAGAATTACTCAGAATCATAACTTCTTCCTCTTCCCGTTTCTCAAATTGCCATGGGTGGTAAAAGACCATATATCCATTTCATTGATACGCAATGGGACATGACGCTCATTCTTTAGGAGTCATTTTGGTCACCAAAGTAGACTATATTAAAGGTACTCGTAGCCTCACGCATTTAAGTATTCTAGTAGAAACGCACTTTTGGTTCCGATTGGGTTCACCGAAGGGCATCAAAAGATAGTTAGAAAGATTAACCAAATGTCAAAAGAAGTGGTAAGAGTCATCAACCACTTTCGACCCTTTTCATGTCAGCAAGTTGAAAAAGAGTTTGGAAGGAGGGAGTGAAAAGATTAGCGACCGAATGAAAGGTATTGAGTAAAGGAAGCAGAGAGGTCGGAAAACCCATAATACGTCCATATGTCTTCAGTTAATGGTCCACAATAATAGTAACGTACCTACTATACGTTCCCCTACTCTGTAAAAGTTTGTCAATCTAGAAAAGTCACCACCGTAATGCAATTATAAAATGACAAAACATACCATGTACACCATTCAGGTTCTAGTAATTTTTCTGATAGGAAAAATCCTTATTACCCTTTCAACTAGGTATAGTAATTGACAAGGCGGTTTGATCGTTTATCCCTGGCTTAAGTGTAGTGTGTAAATTGCTCTTAACGACGAGTGAAAGGGGATCGATTATGTCCCACTTCAGACCTGATGTGAGGTCGGGTAAAAAACTTGACGAGTTCGCAGTTTTCGTATGCGCCTGTACTTAAAACTTCTTAATCCTTGTGGATCACGATTCGCTTTTTCCATAGCAGTCGAAATGTAGACTTAGGTTGTGGTCCCCGGTTAAGATCTTGATGTCAATCAATCTGACGAAAAAGTTAACATGTGCAAATTATTAATTCAAAAATTGTTACTTTGGCTTTCACTACGTTCAGACACTTTTACTCGACATGTCCTCATTTATATAAGTTTTTTACACGTCCAGGTCAAGTGTAACATCTCTTTTGCCATGCAGGAAAGTGAAAGTACTACCATGGCTGCATGGAAACGGACGCAGCACTTAGAAGACCAGTGTGGCAATTTGTATTCTCACCTCAGGTGGAAAGTCCATTACATAGTCATCATCATTTACTACTACTTTCTACGTTTGGTGTGTCTTGCTTTCTTTGCACTATGCACTGCCGCATCATCATCATCATCATCCGTTCCTTCATTATTCACCTTTCCCTATTTTCCTTCTTATCATTAATTTCAAATGCTCTAAAAAGCTCTGCTCCCTCCGTTCCATCTTCCATCTCTTTACCAAAGCATACATCACGTTTAGCGCGTGCTGCAGTCAGCAATTTTTGTGCCACCTTATAAATTTATTAAAATGGCTTGCCTGCACTAAATGGAGCTTGGAGGATAGGAGAAGGAATGAAGCCACCTCGTAGATATCTCCTAAAGTGGCATTGGAAAACATGACCGCTTTTGAGGAAACCCTTTGCATATAAATCATTTTAACTGCTGCTATTATTCTCAATCTCAATAGTGGCCGTCATCTTTGTGTTGGGTTTCCTCTTCTTAGGATTGTGCGACGCCTTCACTTTCACACATCCTAAAATATGACAATATCTGCTCCCGTATGGCACTTATCTAACTTGGTATCATCCGAAGGGATCGTGAGCTAGCTGGTTCGATTTCCGCGAGGAGAAAGACCTCACTTTTTTTACAGTATTTAGCAGAGGAATCAACAGATTTAGAGGATATGGATAAAGAGCCTGTCTGAAGCCCTTTATCTGCAATGAAAAGTAAAAGCCATTCAGATCGACGACCTACATTTATTTTATAGTTTAAAAGGTTGCCAACTTTCTTTTTTAAAGAAAAAAGTCAAACTGAAGGGGGAAAAGATTCATTGGCAAAGCACACAGCATGGTGATTCCCAACTTATCGTTCATCCAGTCATGTCCAATGACGGTCACCTTCATGGACGAAGCCAATCGAGTGTCGACCATACGCATTGAAAATGCAATGTGAGAGCCACTCTTATTGTACATCAAGTTGCTATTATAATGCCCTTACTTATCTACGTTCATTGTCCAACAGGAGAAGAATGGGAGTTGGGAGAATTTAGTCTCAAATCAGAACAAAGGGACATTCACATTCGCAAAACTCAGAAATACAAAAAGCGTAGCACTTTCTTTTCTGCCTCTTCTTTATTCTGTTAAAGCAGTTGTAAAACTGATGAAAGGTAGCAGCAACTTACTTTTTGTAGTTTTTGGAATGGAAAGTGAGTGAGTGACTCGTAGATACATAGTTTTTGTAGAGCAGTGGGAGAATTCTTTTTTTTGTTTTCTCTTCTTTAGCTCACGTTTTATTTCCTCTTTTGTATGAAAGAAAGTCTCATAAATTTAACTAAGGTACCGTACTTTCTCCCACTTGTCGTGTCCCACTTTGGTGTGTTATCAGGTTTTAGACCAGACAAACCTTCAACCTAAACTCAAGTAAATTCAGGCAGTCACAGCTATTTTCAACTGTTTTTATTTCTACGTGCAATTGATTTAAAACGGTTGTTTAATGATTGCATCATTACACAGTTGGTGTTTGCAGTAGGAAAAGGAAAATGTGGTTTCAAAGTAAAAAAAATGTGACATTTCATATTCCGTCATTGGAGAAAGTAAAAGAGGAAGGATGCTGACGGAAGAGAAAAGTAAGAACAGGAGACAGAACAAAGGTGGAATGCTGATCGCAATATGAAAAGATCATTATGAAGAAGTGGTTGTGACGCGACTGGAGAAAGCGAAGTTTCTGCCTTTCTTCATGGCTTAACGATTCGACTAAAATTTGCAGACTGGCTTGGATTTTCCTCGCCCTTTGGGATTTTAAGGAAATCATAGGCAATTTATTCAACTCCCAATAATAGATATTAGGGCTGGGGAATAATTTATTTGGTCGTTTCGGCCCTCAAATGAAGTTGTTTTTGCGTGTTGCTGTATAGTTTCCCCACAAAGGTGTAATATATCATATGCAACAGACATGGTGTACTTCCTGTTTAATTTATAGACGCCAAAAATTGCGTTCGTAAATTTTACAAGGGTAAACAAACCTAAAGGCGACTCCCATGCTTTCTCTCTCTCTCTCAAGGGTTCGTTTAGCTTTGCATGCAGAGGGGATAATTAACTTGGAAAATAAAATTCTGGTTCTGGAGAAGAGGGGTAGGAGAAAGCGATTGCTTTGCTTTGTTTGTACACTCTTTTTTACTTGCAGGAACAGGGACTCACTTAGTGAGAGGACTTACCCAAGTGAGTACATTGGCGATAATGTTCCACGTACGTGACAGGACTCTTATTCTGCTGTGAAAGTAGGCTTTAGGTAAGCTGGAAAGGAGAACCTAAATGTCCACTGCTTCAACTTCCGATGCCCCAAATTTAGGCCATAATCGTTTGTTTTATTTTACTCCTTTCTTCATTTAGCCGATCCGACCGCATTAGTTATGTATTTATTTTGACTCTGATGTGTTTTACTTGCTGCTTTAGGTCAGTTAGTAGTTTACCTTGTAGTTGTACCCATACATATTGTATCCCATTTCCATTCATCCAACACAACCACCCGCGGAGCAGAAAGGAAGGACGTGGAGGAAGTTCGGATGGAGTGACTGACCATGGCTCCTATGCCCTCATCCCCCATGCTTACTTGCACAAGTGGAACTCCGGTATTATTAATAGTATAGCCATGCCGATAATGTGGTCTGGTGTGCCTTTATTTCGGTTTGATCTAGAAAGGCGTTCACTTTTACTCAATTGCTGCTGCCCCATGAACTCAATCTAATTTCAAAGTTACCTAACCTTCACAAATTCAGTCAGATTCGGTTAGGCTTTGGAAGGAATGGGATGCATAGCATAGCATATCTGTAAGAGTTGGAAAAGTAGATTTCAAAAAGGATGCCACACCACCACTTTCACTCACGGTATGGCTACAAAAAGGGAAAGGTGTTTGGTTTCACAAGATGCCGTTAAAATAAAATGAAGTGGAGTAAGTACTCAACCTGAAATGTGTGAAACAGAAGGGAGTTCCTGTTAGAGTAATCAGCCACCCGTGCCATTCCATAACTACTTTTACTTTTACTCCTTTGCTTTCTCCATTCATTCATTCATTCTTTCTTTCTTTTGATGCCTTTCTTTTAACTCCTTTCTTTCCTCTCCACTTACATCGCAACCATCATCATCTCCGTGTAGCCCTTCGTCGTCCGTCCACTGCCACTTCACCCACCCTTCGTCGTCACTGTGGAGTAACTAGCAAGAAACCAACTGAGAAAAGGGACATTAGTTCCACTTGCAAACAGTCAGTCGTGTCTCGGCTATACATCTACGGTAGTGGTGATGAAAGTGCTTTTCATCTCCACTTTCACCAACCTTCTCTTCTTCATGTAGTCCTGTAGACAAGGCATTTCACAGGCTTTTTACCACTCATTTGTACTCTAAATGCTAAAAAGCACTGTGACAAAATTTAAAACTCGGCTCATCCAGTTCAATGCGTTTCTCTATTCTCTATCCGTGCGATAATACCTTAGCAGAGATGAACAAAGGTACGGTTGGACTACAGACATACGTGTAGAGGGGAGACGGATGATTACAGCGCGGTTACATTTTGCAATATCGCTCTTTGCTTCTATAGGAGGATAAGTTGCGCCATGAATTAGAATTGAAATGGGACAAAGTAGTAGAGCAAAGAGGGAGAATGAGCATAACATTTTCCAACCTCAACTTTTAATCTGCCCTCATTCAATTCAATTCAATTCAATGGCTTTGTTGAAAAGACGAAGTCTAGAATAAAAGGACTCCAGCTCCCATCATCTTTCTCGTTCGTTTTAGGAGAAGCATGGAGGTCGAGGTGGTGACAGTGACGAGAGAGGTAGTTGTCAAAGTATATAGCAGCAGCAGCAGCACCATAAATTTGCAGAACTGAACTCGTGACATACAAATCAGAACCACTGCCATAGAACGACTATGTCGCAAGATGATAATAAGTAAAGTGTTCAACCAAGCCTGTAATGGATATATGAACTAACCATGAAATGGAGTGTGGCAGTAGGAATGTCATTTTCTGTTGTCGTGCCACACAGAATAGAGTCAAGTCAACTCTCAAGTCAACTTATTCAAATTTCAAAGTGTCTCCAACCAAATGAAGGGACCTGGTGCAACTTTCCAACCACCATACATACCATCATCATGGAACTTTGTGAGAGAACACATTTTGAGGAATGTTTCAGGGGAGAAAGTCGAGTCAAGTGGGAGAAGAAATGAAATGAGAGGAAGTTCCCAATAGTCCCAATACCCATTGACGAGTGATAGTCTATTTCTCTGGTGATTGATTGTGCCAAGACAGTCTTATATCGACTGCATGGGAGGTTCGAATTGAAGGGAAGGCTGCTGTGGGGTTGGGAAATGTGTCTCGGTGATGATGATGATGATGGTACCTACGAGTACATATAATCCTTTGTTACGGAAGGTAGGGTAGTATGTTTGTACCAGACATGACTTTGTTTGGCTTGGGCTTAGGGTTTTCTGCAGAGAAATCATGGAATGGGTTGAGAAGACGCAAGGAAAGTGAAGGTTTCACGGGACGGATGAATGAATGGATATTTACGGTTCGAGGAGTTGATGTCGTCGCTTTCTCGCGTGAATAATGGTGAATCGGCGGTGCTACCTAAGGTATTTGAGGAGGGAGGTACAGTGTCGGTTTGGCGTGGTGCTACTGACGCTATGACACAGGATGAGAATGAGGGAGTGTCATCCCTTTGACATAGAAGGAGGAATTAAAACATCTAAATCTATTCTTCCCATGAAATGAAACGAAATAAAATGAAAGGGAAGTGAAAGGTTTCTCTCTCTCTCCGTCCAATCCATATCCATGAGGATGCGGACATGATTGGAATTGGAAAGTAGGAGAAAAAAGGGAAAAATGCATTCGGTGTAATTTCCAAATGTGACACCCTTTCAAAATGTCCTTTTCTTTCTGTCAGTGATCATTATATTATAGACCACCTACCTCTCATTCCGTTCAAAAGCATGTTTTTTGAAGGACATTTTAGCTAATGAAGGGTATTTTAATACTTTCACGAACACGCTTCACCTAATTTGCATTCATAACGTCGTTACCTCACATTATCATCACTTCACCTGTTGTAACAGAGGAATTTCCTATGCTACTCAGGATTTTATTTTACACACGTCTTTTTAAGGGGCAATATTGGCACACACAAATTATCGCACATTTTGATTGTAGAAAAAGTTTGGCAAAGGCAATGGAATCCTTAAAAGTAGCCTTGATTTCAACTGTTGTAGAAATACTAGCAGCATCATTATAGTTCAACCAACCAAACAGGAACAGAATATTTTCAAAAAGTGTGCACCTATGCAAAAAAAATAAAGTTGGGACGATAGATTTTATATTTTCTTACACAAGTCGAAACTCTGTTTCATTTGACAGACAAATGTGATGTGAATGAATGAATGTATGTAGTGCGGTGGTGAGGAAGGAAGGGAGAAAGCGGAGATGGTTTTGGGTCTGCCTGCCTGCATGCATGCCCATAGAAAGAAGAGGAAATCGTTGCAACAAACAACGTGGGAAAAGTGCTGAGACTCGAAATTCCAGCAGTAGACGACTAAAACTTTCTCCCCTTCCTCACAGCGCCCTAGTAGACGGGTTGAGATCCCTTGGTTTAAGCCAGTTGCTAATCTGCAGGCCTAGTGTGCAGTGCAGTTGAGTGGTGGTGGTCTTGTTCAAAGTGTTTATTATTGGGTATAATTCCTTAAGAGTCTCTTTGAATCACGTCTGAACGTTCTCGTTAACATAACGAAGGTAATATTTGTTAAAATTGGGAGTTATTTTAAAAGTTATTTTAGGGACTGTTGACAGTATACACAGTCCTCCTCGCAGAGAGACATTTATAACAACGACATAATTCGACACCAAAAAGCTGGAGTTTGGTAATTTTAGGAAGAGACAAATTTTAGGTGGTAAAATATAATGTTATTTGGGATCAAGTTTCTGTCAAGGATTTGAGTTGACAGACAGGACACGATCCATCGTGTCATATTATGCATATTTACAGTTTGACTTTAGTTTGAGAGACTCATCTTGTTGAGGATTTAATCCCTTGTTAAAATAACAAGTGACAAATTGCAGTTGGCCACACACGTAGCGTAATTCATCCAACCAAATCCGCTCCTTCTTCTTCTTCTTCTTCGGAAGATCGAAAGTGTTACTCTCTGGAGATAAAGTAAACCTGCGTGTGTAAAGGACGTCTTTTCTCGTGAGAGGGTGTCGTTTTTGGCTCCAATGTGTCTATCACAATTCCTTTTATCTCTGAGGCATCCTCCTTTATTGCCTGTCACTTTCACTCAAGTTAAAATCACCGTGTCACACGACTGACAACGATTTGCCACTTTCTCCAACCTTGATTGTTGTGGACAATTCGCAAACCTTGTCTCTTTCTTTCTTATCAAACTTCAAGTTCAATTTCTTTGCCACTCGTTCAAAAGTTCTTTAGTCATATCTGGTTTCCTTTATACTCTTCTTTTCTTTCACCCAACAAAGGTAGGCAACCCAACTTTATTCATTAAATTTTAAAGTCTTTCTCGTGTCACCTATTGTTTCTGAGGCAAGAGACTAGTGTTGACAATACTTTGCTTCCAGTAGCACAAGTAGAACTAAAGGGGGTTCACACTTTAATTAGTTTTTTAATAACCTTCCTCACATGTTTTGTTGATCTTGACGACACGTCAAATGTCTTGTTCCGCATACATGTGGAGTCGGTTCCATTCCAATCATGCGATTCACAAGAAAGCAAAAAGTGACGAAGCTTATGTACAAAATAAGACTTGAAAGAATACCTCAACCTGTTCTACATTGTTGATTTATTTACTGGAGAGGTAAAATAGCGAAATGGAACAGGATCGAATCCCCCTATTTGTAGGATCAAAAGAAAGGGTTGAAAATGGTTGAGCATGGTCATGGTGTGATAAAAAGGCTAGTGGTGAAAGGTAAATTCAGAATTTAATGATATATGATGCAGAAGAACAGATTACATTCACAACCGAAACTTTATTCATAAATAACAGTTCTTTAATCAATAGGAAAGTTTATTTATGATGTAAGGTTCCCATCCGATCTTGAGCGAAATCCCATGCTTGCGTTTAGTTTATGACAGAACAATACATAACAAAACTTCCACTTTGCTAAGCCGTATAAAACATATTAAAAGTTGAGTTGGAACGAGTTTCATTTTGCATTGAAATACCTAGAATCTAGGTAATCTATTGGGGCCTTGGAAATTGAATAAAAGTAGTGCACAGGGAATTTTAGTACCTTAAACTTCGCTAGGTTTTGTAGGACACAGTTATTATTGATGCATTATTTTGTTTTGATGGCATCTGCAAGCTTAGAAGATTGACATTGACTTTATCTCATACCGTAGGACGTTTTATGCTTATTCCTTTTCGTCTCATTTTTTCGTAAATAAGAAATGAGAGAAAGTTGTTATGACAAAATGTCAAGACATAACAAATTAGGAATCGTAGCGTATATTTTTCATGAGTTCTTGTAGTCTCTGCCTTAATGCATCTTTTGGGATTTCAAGTAGCAATTTTGAATTTGTTCCAAGAAAAGATCCACTTTCATCTCCATATATATGGAGGATATCATTTGTAGAAATGCCATTAAATATTTATTTAAATCTAGTTTTTTCTTGTTTCTTGCGTCTCAACAGAGTAGAAATAATATTTGGATGAAAGTGAAGGTGTGAAGTGTTCTTCCACCACAGTATTTTTGATTAATTCGATATGACAAACAAATCAGACTTAGCTCATAGGGGGTGTCTTCTCAGTTGAGTCATTCGAGATTGAAGGAAAGTGAAAGCAATTGAGATATTCTCTTGAATTCAAAGGTTTGTCCAATCTGTGTATACCTACGTACATCATTTTTCAAGTTTTAAAGCCCTCCCTGTCTCATTCACATCCCATTCAATTCCATACCCGCAATATTCTCTTCCTCTTTTGCTTGGTTGGAAGTTATGATATTCCTCCCGCATAGAAAGAAAAGGAGGTTTGTAAACATGACATTTTATTGACGTCTCATATCATGTCGAATAAAATCAGATAGGCCAACAACAAAACGTATAACATATTTATCCAGTCATACGTAACGAGTCTTACACCTTGCTTACACACACCAAGATGGAAATAGAACATAGAAAGGGGGAATGACATGAGGACGATGTAGATTTTACGGTGAGGTAATAACATCTTGGTTGAATTGAATAGGTGGAGGAGGAAGCCCTCCCTCCTCCTCATACTTTCTTTCTCTTTTCCTTTCTCCCTACGTTTATGACACGATGTGGAATTTGAGTGAGTGGGCCCTTCCTTCCTTCCTTTTCTACTTTCTGTATGAATATTCTCATCTGATCCTTTCCTTCCTCTAGTTTTTATCTTGCCATGCTTTCTCTCTCTAGCTTTCTCCACATTTCTTTCACTATTGGTTTGGTTTGGTCCATTTCATGCTTTGAATTCTTGTCAAACATTATTTTTCCTCTGAGGTGGTGACTACCTATTATACGGCCCGCGATATCCAATAACTAAACCAAACAGACACTCCATAAATAAACAAGGGAAGGAGGACGTGGAAGTGGAGTCAAGTACTATTAGGTCAATATGTCCCAAGGGCAGTGTAAATATAGGAAAAGGAGATAATGTTCACGGCAATAAAATAAAAGCTGTGATTCCTATTTAGCAGTAAAATATATCTCGTTCATTCCAACCCTCCTCTCGTTTGTTCTCTTCCATTGTTTGCTTTCACTTTTGTTCCTTCTCCTGTCCTGTCATACCCTACATAGTAGGAGTGTAATAAAAATCCTTCGTATAGCTATAGGCGTAGGAGCGGATGATATTACGAGACCATAATTCGATTCCAATACCACTATTTGAGTGCATCAAAAACCAACGATTGGAATAAAGTGTATAGAGGAAACGATAAAATATTTGATTTGCTCTTCATTACAGGTTTGATCTACTTCAGCCTCGTCCCGTCATCCTTGCACACATATTGACAATAAACCATTCTCGCCTGAAGAGAAGAAACCGCACTCTCATCCTCATTTTCTCTCAAGTGACATTGATACGACCCCCTTGTCTCTATCACACTCCAGGTGAAAGTCTCCTCCCAAATGAAGTCAAAGTGAACGGTTGGTGGTGACAAATACATACACTACAAGTAAACCAAACAGTGTTTCACAAAGTTTCACAAAACCACTGTATCGCAAATTTATCTTCTAATTTACTTGTCTACCTGGACGCGAAACGACTTTCCAGCCACCAACTCCACGTGTGAAGTGGTTCCCATTTATTCGTTCCTCCCATTTCATGTTCTAAGAACGACCCTGTGGAATGAGGTTGGTTAAAATTATTGTGTAGAACAGAATTGTTATAAAACTGAAGGAAACTCGAAGAAGAAGTTGTTATGAGACAAGAAAAGGAACGGTGCTGCTAGTATCTTTTAGTTAGTTAATGAAAACCTGTTTCCTCCTCCATCCTCCCTTTTGTACCACTTTCTCCCTCTCCGACTTGTTACGTTGGTTTGGTGGGTGTTACGTTGCCAACAAGCAGCAGAGAATTTCTCCAGGGAAGTGAGATAAGGAGAAAGATGAGGATGGATAAACTGAGCAACAAACTTTTCTACAACTAGTAAACTAACTACATTGAAAAGAGAAGATAACTGACTGACTGTAAAGGAAATGGTGGAGCCATAGTGCGTGAATGAGTGGGGCAATGAGATTGTTCCAAGAAACAAGAAGGATTGTAATAAATTAACAGTACAAACTATTTCTTCATTGAAGTGGAACTATCTTCTTAAATTCAGTCTTCAACACTTCAGAGCACGCCTTCCTTCCTTCAGTCTCAGGGCTTTGAGAAGTTTGTATGAAGTTTCTTCTGTGGGAGTCCTTATTTCTTCGCTTTCTCCCTCTCGTCTCGTCGACTCAGTCAAGGAAGGAAGTGAAGTGAAGTGAACCCATACCAATCAGGAATAATAATAGTATATTTATTTATACGAACAGGAAAAGAAGTAAGAGAAAGGCCTTTGTGGATATAAGGAAGACGATATGGAACAAAGAAGCACAATTAGCACTTTATTCGAACTGTTGCAAAACTTTTTTTCAGTTCTTTTAACTCGATCTTACTTACCTAAATAATTTTTACTTTTGTGTCGTACAGTGTGGTAATTAAGATGAAGTTAAGTGGATGAAAGGAAGTTGTATAACCCACATTCAAGATAATCAAACCTACTTTTGAAGAATCAAGGGAGGGTTGGAAAGTTTAGATACAATGACTCGAGTGATAACGTATAATAGCAACGGTTTGGGAGAATTTGTCGCGATAAGGGTTGATGTGATGCATTGATAATCGGTTTGGGCGATGATATCTATCTACCGCACAAAAGGCCTGTCATATTCAGACAATGAGAAGACGACGACGTGATGACAGAAATTAATTTCATTTGGAATCGAAATCATCCTCCAACTTCATATATCATAGTCATGCTTCGCTTTCACTTTGCGTGGAAATTCTTACATCTGCGAAACGTCGCCAATCTATCCCGTACTGTCGTGATCTGTTAAACAAGTGAAAATAATTCAATGATTTTGTCAAGCTTGGTATAAACTTCTATTGTACCAAACTTCTTCTATACTTATGTATGAGAATATTAACAACCACCCGAGTGGAATGAATTATGGGATTTTGCTATTTATGGATCTGCAGAAGAAGGAAGAGTTGTAGTTCTTGATATAATGGAATGTCCTAGTGGTGTCCCACACTTACTCACCAACTAACTGTATTAAATTAAACGCATTGGCAGTTTGGTTTAGACTAGACTAGGACTACACGGGCATGGGGATAATGAATAGATCTGGGGAGGAAGAGTGAAAGTGGAATGGCTTAATTAAGAATGATTTTGCAGTTGGGCACCAGTTTAGACCTGTGTCTCATTTCTCTTGAGTCAAGTCGGCCTCTGGAATTAAGCATCCACACAAGGGGGAAGGGAGAAAGTAGAAGAAACGAAGAGACAGAAGAAGAGAAAATTGGTTTGTTGGCCATAAAGTGATAGAAAGAGAAAAGGAAGAAGGGAGAAAGGAGGGCAAACTGTCACTGTCACCTTTTTCTCTTTCCATCCGGACGGACCCACTTTTCCAATACTCAAATATCCTGCATATTACGCCATCATCCTCATCCTCATCCTCATGCCATGCTTGTCATTCCCATATGCAAGGCTTTTGGGTTTGAATGAATTGAATGGATGAAGGAGGACGCGTCTTATCCACATCAAACTCCCACTCGGCTAGCTGAAAGTGAAAGTGCCAACCCTGCCACTACGGAACACTTCAGGAGGGACTGTCTCCATCATCATCGTCATCAGCATCATTTTATTAATATTATTATTCTCCGTGCCGTGCCTGACCATAGTCTTTATGGTTGGTCACGTCACGCCAACCAAATCTTTTACCGTGATACAACTGAGCTGAACCACTTTTAACAATTCCGTTATTCATATTGTACGTAAGCCATTCTTGTCATGAAAAAGTTTATCCCATTATTGCTATATTCAACATGGTTTTGAAAGAGTTTGTTCCATTCTTTTTCTCTGAATTGCAGTTTTGATATGGAATACCAGGCCATTAGGCTGCGGAACAGGAAGCATGTCAGATTTATTTCATGGTTGGACATGGTATGTGAATAATAGACCGGAGCATTATGTCTAATAATAGAAAAAATATGTTCTTTCTCTTCTCTTTCAGCTAATTTCTGTGATTATGATTTCCTACTTTGCCTACAAATTTTTATTTAGTGACCTGAATGATGTCACACGACCACCTTTTAGTCCTGGAAAATGTAAGTAAAATTCATCCATTGCCTTTTGGAAGTAAAGACCGTGTAATTTAAAATTTCCGTCCGATTGAACTTTTTTTTACTCTTTCAGCACACGAACGAACTTTTTTTTTTTTATAGAACTAATATCAAAAAGTAGTTACAAACTACCGACCTACTTTTTCCTTCTTCCTTGTCTAATTTTTCAATCTGAATAAATTGCAGGGCGTGGATTCGCAGAATTTCTATTCTCATCAATATGCATAGTCTACTCTACACAATTTTTTATTGCCTTACTCTTACTTTCTTCTACAAAACGGGTGCGTAAGTAAACATCTTTTAATCTTTTAATTACTTTTGTTAGCAAGTATGTATATGTAATGCAAAATGTCCTACCACCATGCCATACAGCAGAGTCGTTAGCACGAACATTCATTAGTCTTTTTCATGCTTAACTTGTTTCAGCAAAATACCCGAAATCTAAGGAACTTTTAAATCTTAGTAAGCAAAGTAATGTGCGTTGAGTTGGGGCTTTTGTAGCAATTCGAAGGTGGTGAAAGTTGAGAAATTTTGTTGTACACATTCGACGTTACGGAGGATGCATAAGAAGAGAGAAAAAAACTTGAGACTTACTTTGGCTACCTGCAAAGCAAAGTTCTCTCTCTTGGCAGTTATTTTATCAAAAATGCATCATTCTATTTCCTTTGGGAACAGGGAAGAAAGTGATGGAAAACAGTTGGGTAGAAAACCTGTTCAACAGCCCCCAAAAGACAAGTTCCATTTTCATTTACATTTTCCAGTTCGTTTTATCAATGAAAAAGAGCTCAAATCAACCCTTTTTTTATATAAAAAAGAAGGTCAACCAGCCAATGGAGCTTGAATAGAAGGACGAGAATAATTGAGTGATAAGATTTACAGTTTCAATTTAAACCAAGAAACTACTCCAGCGGTTCATTTCGCTTTCTCCTCCGTAATAGCCGGAAAACCATTAAATAAAATGATATGAAAGTGGTTCCCGAGAGAAGGAAAGTGTAAATGACGAACATCAAAGAAGAGTTAATGCTTCTAATTAGACGTGGAAATGAAAGCATTGGGATAAAAAAAATTACGGCCAAGATTAGTATCTCTTTTTATCAGCTCAACTCAAGTCTCAAACGCAGCAGGAAAGGGTGGTGTAATCAAAAGGATAGAGCATTTTTTGAAATGAAATGAGAAAGTTTCATACAAAGAATTAAGGAAACTTTCTAACCGTAGCTTCGCCGTCACTTTGCAACTCCTCAACCCACATTTTGTCTATTCGAAAGCAAGAAAGTACCACACCCACGTAATAGCAGGACTATATCTATAGTAACACTTAATTAAACAGAGCGTCAGTAAAAATTTTAGTTCATCGGTTTATGACTTGGCAAATTGGACTTGTGGTGTTTGGCATTAGTATATATCTTTCAAAATCTATAAGAACTCTTTTCCTCTCTTTTTCCAGTCTGAAAACGTGGAGAATGCCTGTGTTAAAAATCAAGTTTGGATTTGCGTCTCACATTTTCTTCTAATTACTTTGGGAATTGAGTTGTTCATCCTGGGTTTCAACCTCATACGTCCTGGCGCATCGGGGGATCAGATCCTAACCTTCGCAATTGGAATGGGGATCTGCTTGTTCAAAATCATTTTTCGCATCCTCGCAGAGAAGGTCGTCAAAAGTTATTTAAGAGACATTTACAGCGTACCTGGGGTCCACTTCTCTGACAGCATGTACTTTGCGAGAGGGGAAGGAGGAGGAGGGGGAGGGGGGTCGAGGGGGATGGGAAGGGGATTCGGTAGTTTGGGAGGCCTTCGAAGTGCCAGTAGACATGACGACATCTCTTCTTCCACCCAGCATTTAAATGGTCACATCCATCCGTCTTACAGTGCCCCATGCGGCATCCGCTCAAGAACCTTTGACGACCAGTATGACGACGAGTATTATTTTGAAGAGGACGATGAGTACGAGGAGGACCAGATCGTCAAGTTGCATCATCCCCACTGCCAAAACAATATGTACCAGCCTAATCATAATAATTACTACACGCCACATTATCCAACCTTTCAACATCACCAACTCCTCCACCATCACCATTTGCACTCTAGCAATGGGGAGTTGTTCCATCCGGGTCATGATGAAAATGAAAAATATGACGTTGTTTGAGAACGAGAGTTATTTAGTTGTTTGGAATTCGTATAATTAAGTTCAGGATGTCATAGAAAATTATAAATTATACTGCCTGTTGTGGCCAAATCAAATTTCAGATACTTTTTTATAATCGATAACAATGCATTATATCTAGCTATGGACTAATTATCTAACAAACAAGTAAGCAATGGGGCATACTTACGACTTTCTTTTTAGATTTTAAAAGAGATAGAAACTTTAAGCTTTTCTCTGTTTGTACTTCTTTGTGCTTGTGGTACTTACTTTTTTGAAGGTGCTACTTGAAGTGAACTTTTGTGATACAAATGAAATATGAAATCATTATTGCAGTTTCTGATTTTGTTCTCAAATAACTCAACTCTCAACAGTTATACAACAATTTTGCTTCAGTTTTAGAGAGGGTGGAATAAAAAATATTGTTCGCTAACTAATGTGGTACTAACTTTATGATAATCTTGCCCCATGGAATTATTCGATGGATATTGGGTATGATGATGACGGTTTGACAGACATGAATTCAATGCCATGGAAACATTTGCTTATTTTTGCCATGCAACATACAACATTATGTCAGGTTATGACTTGCGTCATAAAGACCAACGTTAAACAATCAAAATGAAATTGTTGAGAACCATTTGTTGCGTTGAGTCACACTATTAATACATATTTTTGCCTGTTGTGCATACTGATTGTTATTTATGACAGCCTGCTGCCTAACACTCTTGGCATTATCGAAAATCAGACTTTTTCTGTCGTAAAGCCAACCCGTCTAGAGAGAAGTATCTGCTACGAGTACGTTACATTTGAAGTGCTGGTTTAGATAATTCTTATTGCATTTTTGGTCGTAATAACTTTTCCCCCTTGTGTATTTTTTGTACTGGGTGAATGTAATTACATACGTGATAGGTAACAAACAACCACATCAACGCAAGAAAAGTTGTCTCTGAAATGACCTTGGGGTAATGACTCCAGCCAATATATTGGGACTACTGTAGATTTTTTGTAACTGCATTGAAACGAATTTAACCAGCCAAACTCAAGCATTTTACAGTTTGTATTCGTATCAGTAATATTTAATATCCACACAACCGCATTGTGCTTTTTCTGTGGCCAGTGCAACGTAAACGATCATGGATACCCTAAGGTTCAGGTCAAAAGCTAAAATAGTAGCCATTGTGGACTTGATACTCACTGCATTGTACTCATGGGTCATCTTCCTTCTGTTTCTGGTGGCATTGAGTATCACTGGTAATTGCTGTATTGAAGGAATAAAGTGGTGGTGGTGGTGGTGGGTAATATTGTATTATTCTCATATTCTACAGTGGTGGCAATTGCTGGACCCCCTGAAAATAAACCGGACAATGCCATTGCAAGTACGAATTCAGGAGATAATTTCTTCAACATTAAAAACGGCACGGACAATTCAAGCCCTTTCTCAGACAACCCTGCTCTCCTGTGGTTTATAGGTAGAATTCAGCACATTTTTGACGTTATGAATTGTAATTGTAATTGGATTTGTGTTTCTATATCAGCTATCCTGTGTTGGTGCTTCTTTCTACTGCTCCTTGGCATCTTCATCTTGGAGTTGGTGGCTGGAGTCAAATTACTCAGATCCACAAACGAGGTATGCAAACCTACTAAATCAAAAAGTACCTGCGGGTGAACAAATGGATGATTTATTTCAGGCATTGCATCCTATGGATGCAATTGAAAAAGCAAGGTTTTGGAAGATTCTGGCAATTATCATCACTTGTTTTACTGTTGTCAACATCGTCATCGGCAACGGACTATTTTTTAGCATTGTTGCAGTGATCCTTCGATTGATTGGAGTATGGATTGTGCATAACTTTATTAAGGAGCTAGAAGTTTTGGCAGTCACAGGAAACAATCCAATTCCCACTCATGGTGGACACGTCGTGTACACTATGTCAACCGGACCTCAAAATCAAGGACCTATTCTTTATCCTACACTGCATCCAGCCAATGATGCCCCTCCAAGTTATCCAGAAGTGGTCAAGCAGGTGTAGTTTTGTGGAACAGATTACAATCAAAGACTTGAAAACTTGAAAAAAGACTAATTTTTGACCTTCTTACTCTCACCCTCATCTTCTTTATGACTGTGACCAACTTTGTACTTCTCTCCTCTGTAGCAACAAGTCGTAATAAATCTTGTAACATCGTGATTCGATTTGCTCGTTGCTCAAAACCATCAAGTTCCGGATGAACTTTTAATCTTGGAGTAAAGCATTTTTTTTGCAACGTTGCGTTTCTTTCAATCTGCTGAAGCTCAAAACAGCTTAAATGCATTCACTTTGGGGTTTATCAAGAGAGGAGACCATTCATACACTGTTTCCACGTCTGCATAGGGTTAATGCATTCTTATCTTTTCAAACATTCTGCACAGATTATTTTAATTTAAGGTTTTGATCCATGGATCTCAGAACGGAATTGCAACAGAGTAAAGTTGCCATAATGAAGAAGGAGCTACTTCCACGATTTTTAATTGCAATTTTTCTGGTGATATCAAGTAATTTATTCCCCCATGCATTTGCCCTTGGTACCGCCAACAACGTTACATTTCACATTGGCCCAGGTAAGGGTTTTCTGTGAATGATCGTGAACTGATAATGTTCTATACACTATCACAGGTGAAAAATGGTCGACTGCTGTAAACGGGTGCTCCAACCTTCCAGAGCAAACTTTTTACTTTTTGCAAACCAATGGGCAATGCGTTACTCTATACAAAGATGAAAATTGTACAGGGGACTACATTGCTCTGGACGCTAATCACCCTCTTGGAGGTCACATCACTTTGATGGGACCAAGAACGGGACCCAGATCCGGAATACCTATGTGGGAGTCTGCCGATGGGATACAGACAAGCAACAGTGCAGAAAATAGTGTGAGCAGGGCAACAACGGAACCACCATCCAGCAGACCTGAGCGTTGGTTGCAACGATTGGTTATAAAATCAATGGGTCCATGTTTTGAAAAGTGTGACCAACGAAACATTGAAAATGGCATTGAACAACCTGTACAAGTTAAGCTCCTCAAATCTTTTCGCTCTAGAGGTATCCAAACAAATATAGTTGTATCAGAAGATTTTGCATCATACAAAATGTCCCATAGGTCAAGATTATAACAAGACTTTGCTGCTAAACTTTGGAGAATGCATTGCCTTTCCTACTGCACTAAAGCGGAAGGTTGGGGCAGTCCGATTGGATGGGAAGATTGAACAGGCTTGCATAGAAATGCATAAGAGGTCAGACTGTAGTGGAGAGTTTACACGATTGAGAAGACACGCTCACAACTTATTTGCCTTTATTGTCCGTTTTGACCATGCAAACTTGGCACCCAATGAAGCAGTCGCGGTTTCTCTGTGCGGATATCAGTGCATCAATAAAACTGAGACTAAAGACCCTACTGAAGAAAGGCCAATAGGGGAAAATACTATAAGACTTTACGACGATGTGGATTACCTTGGTGCCATATATGACCTTAAAAACAGTTGCTGCTTTTAAATTATAGCTTTGTTTTGATTTACTTTAGGGGAGTTCAAGGACGTGTCCATAATTCCAGGATGTGTGAACATATCCGGGGAATGGGAGAGCGAGACCAAGTCCATCAAATCAAACGGTCATTGTATAACCCTTTATGACGAGTTTGGATGCAGGGGAAAGAGTGTTCAAATCGGAGAAAGTGGAACGGACGAGCTTTACTACAGATCAAAGCTTTTACAAAACATAAACGCCTTCCCCACTGAGGTAAGGTCTATAAGCCATTGCTCTTCAACGCCAGACCTTGAGGACTCGTCAACTCCCTACACTCCCATTGCTACATCAGTCAAAACAAAGGAAATTGGGGATATGAAAACGTCTAAATCGGCGTACAAAGTGGATGTCAGTGGACAAAAACCCAGCGATAGTGGAAGGGGCGCAGGTACATTCTTCGTCTACCTGATTGGCATAATGATATTGGTTTCCATGGTTGCGCTTGGAGTTGCGATTCTCGTGAAAAAGTATTTATTGGGGAATGAGGGTCGACTGAATAATGACCTTGGTAGTTCAAGCAATGTGAGGCTTTTCAATTCCAGTTTCTAAGTGAGATTGCGTAAGTTATTATAAAATAATAAAGACATTAGATTGTTTCCGTGAATGATATGCACTAAATTATTCATTATTCAACATTGCATGTTAGACCTTTCAAATAAAACAAACCTTGATTGAGCAATGACTGAGATTTCCACTTCATTTTGCATAACATTCTTACATCTTCCAGGATGTTAGATATATACACGCCTATTGTGACCCTACTTTAAGGTGCATGCTACCGCATAATAATGAGGGACAATGCAACTAGCAATGATTTTAAAGAGGTTCGGCTTATGAAATATTTCTTTTCAATGATCTTGTCAACACCTGGAACAATAAGAAGTATCGACATCAATGGTTTATGTAAACCAAGGACTTGCGATTCCCATAAATATTTTGAGATGATAAAAGAGTGCAGGAGGGAGAGTTTTCCAACTATCTATACCGAAGTCATGGAACCAAGCAATATATGTCTGCGACGTTTTGGCCTGTTGCTGTTTGTCACCGTGAGTGTGATCAACGGAGGCATTGTTCCCAACGAGAACCAGTGTCGTAAGTAATTGAAGTGCATCATTACACTTTTATGGCGTGAGGAATAATTTTTAGCAAGTGGAGGAGGCACCTTGAGACAAATCCGAGTGACAGACTGCTCTGGATACCCGTGCCGTATCCAAAGACAGAAAGAGTACACGGCTGAGATTGATTTTACACCAAGTGAGACTTATTATAAGAGACTTTTCAGTTGGGGCACCGTGAGACGACATTATTCTTCCCTTTCAGGCAGAAACACGACGAAGATGAGCATCAAGTGCGACACAATGCTGAATGGCCGACCTTACAAAATTCCAGACCACCCCATATGCCCTGATGTCAAGCCCAATTGTCCACTGAACAATGCAACGTCATACACCTACAAAGTCAAATTTAACGTCCCCTACGTCATTCCGCCCGTGAGTGATGCAATTAAGTAATGCTTTGTACTTATGGTATCAAACGATGTGATCTCCTTGGCTTTCAGGGAGACTATCCCATCCGATGCTCGTTCCTGGATGACACCAAGGTGGATCAACTGTGCATAAGTGGTCGTGGACAGATCGTGTAGTTGAGTACACTTAAATGAAATAAACTGCCGTCTTTGTTGGGTTAAACAATGATCAAAACTTGTACTTTATTATCGGCCAAACCTAAGTCTAAAAAGCAAACAGAATTCAAAAAAACAAAACAGCAATAATAACGGTCTCATTTCAAAGACAAGGCAGAGGCTCCTTAGCGTCCATGATGATGGTCATAAACGTGGTGTCGCACCCCCCACTTGTAATTTGCGTGTTTATCTGTCTTTACGTAGGTATGCACTGGCCCCAGATATCCTGGTTTTAAATACATACACATAACCATAACTCTCATATTTATTTATAATTATTATAACCAACCCCAACCGTCGCCCCCTCCACCTCCTCCATCACCACCCCCTCCACCACCACCACCACCTCCTTGTCTCCTTAGCCTGATGACAGCGTGGTAGCGTGGGCGTTGCTGCGTTTCACTCCCTGCATTTAAAAATGTCCCGAAAGGAGGTTTGGCATGTTCTTGTAATTTCCATACTACCTGCATTCCTGATGACTGTTCCAACGGGGGATGAAGGTGCCGAGGCAAAAGGTCCGTACTCTACAAATTCTCCAGCGGGAAAGTAGTGGGGGAGTGCCCAAAGGGGTCCAGCCAAAGCCAGTAGAAAGAAGACCTAGGCGTATTAAACAAAACACGATGAGCCAATTAATTCGTTTACGCTGGCGTTACAAACACTTACCACTTTTCTCAGCATGTTTGTTTCTATACTTCCTTCCTGTAGATGAGACGTCAAAAAGTATACAACAGAGCGTTTTTGATCAAATGTCACAATACAAGACATCTTGTGTGCTATTTATAGACAGGGAAACAAGAAAAATGCAACATTGAACTTTCCCTTTTTAAATCAATTTTTTGACTGATCTACAGTAAGTAACCTTTGCCATCATATTTCACCTTACCCCAGAGAGAATCAATTTAACTATAGGATTTCTAGATAAATGCACCTAAGGACCATGTCAAATCCACTTGACGCTTTTGTAAACATGACTCACTCCAATTCACAAACTCTAGCAACCACTGAAGCGTGTAAATACTTTGCCACCACTAAATCAAACGAGATACAGTGAACCTCTTCCCCTGTCATGGATGAACGGGTTTAAAAATTCTTCCTTGTACAAAAAATCATCCGTTTCAAATGTGGAATGGCAACTAAAAAACGAAAAGAGGCAATTAGCAATTGGTTGAGACGGTTTCTGAAAGTGGAACCCTGCACTTGAAGAAGATTGACTCGTTAGTAGTGTCACCAAGATCTACCGGACCGAGCGATTAGTACTTAGGACGATGATAACACACATCACGAGACAACACTTTTGAGGATTTGTACATAAAATAGAGAATTTTTATTATTTGCAATCTTCTTGATTTGATTCACTTTCTGTTCTTTAAGGATTCAGATAGAAACTGCATGGCCTCATCCAATCCTTGGCCTTTTAATGCTGATGTTTTGAAAATCTGGAATGTTCTTGACTTGAGTGCATCAAGGCCCAATTGCTGATACACTTGACTCACAGAAAGGGCTCCATCTTGGTCCTGCTTGTTGGCTAAGACGACTAGAATCGCGTTCTTCAACTCATCCTCTTGCAACATGGACACGAGTTCTTGCTTCGATGTTGAAATACGGTCCTTATCACAAGAGTCCACCACGTAAATGATTGCGTCCGTGTTCGCATAGTCTAGAGAGAGAGGCGTTGTTAATTAACAACAATACTGACACAAAAACAAGGGATGATTCACTTACAGCATCTCCAATACGGCCGTATGCTGGTTTGTCCTCCCAAATCCCACACTTGGAAGGTCAGATTTTGATACGTCACTTGCTCCACGTTGAAACCAATCGTTGGGATTGTAGTTACGACCTCTCCGACCTGCAATCTGTATAAAATAGTGGTTTTCCCTGCACCGTCGAGACCTGTATTTTGAAATCAATAAATAAAATGTCTTAAGGTTTCTTTATTTAAGATGACTTGCCTAAGATGAGGATTCGCATTTCCCTTCCCGAGACGAGTGAGCGGAGGTAAGAGAACAGATTTCCTGTGGAAAAACGATAACCCTTGATAAGACCCCAAATTCAACCTGCACCCCAGTGAGACCCAGGGGAAATGTACCTTACCCATTGTGGCCGATTAAAATTAGTTCCTGCTCGTCAGGATAAAAATTGGTTAAAAAGTTGTAAAATTATTCTTCCAAGAATTGTAAAAATCTGACGATGGTTCTTCAAATACAAATGTCAACATACGGCTCCCGCTTCCCCCTCTCTCTCTCGTCTCAACGCAACAAAGTCAGTGAGACAAAGTCATTTATGATGCCATGAAAAAAAAGCATGCAAAAACTTTTGGTCATGAAATGAAAGATGAAATTGCTTTTTATTGATGATGATATGTATGTAGTTGATGTGTAAATTAGTAAATTCGGAATTGAACAATGTTCTTGTTTCCTCCACTCGTAATGGTCTGTGCCTGAACCCCTCTCGCATCCTTATAAAAAAAAAAGTTACACACATTAGATTGTGGGGTTTAATGAATGACCCAAAGGATGATTATGGCATACCTTTGATCCTGCATGATTCCCTCCGATGAAGGGATTTGAAGTGTAGACTGTGAAGTAGCTTTGACCATCGGGTGTTTGATACGTAACTTCGCAGTTGGTACAGCCTGTCATGAAGCCGTGGCTTTCAACGCCATAGGTTGTGGAACTATGTTGACGAATCTCCCATTCTATGTTGACAATAATTATAATTGAAAACAAAGTCAAAATAGGATATTAAATCATTATCTAACCTGGGAGCATGGGGGCAGTAAATCTCCCTGATCCACATTTATGCTCTTTAAGTCTGTACAGTTTTTTTTGCACGATTAGTCTTGGGATGAAATGTTTTAGGTTTGTATAGATCTTACTGAAACGGTTTGTTGGAAGTGTTGTAAATGACGACGTTGGTAAATCTTGTGGACTTCCGTTGGACGAAGAAATCCGCGTTCAGCCGTCTTATAGACGTCTCGGCGAATGGGGCGTTGAATTTTTCAGCCTCTCGGATGAGAGCTTCGGCGATTTGAGGTCCAAGCTACATGCACGTTGTCCAACAAGGTCATATATTTAAAGTCAGAGATCAGAACGATGGGTTATTTTTTTAGACCTGTGTTATGGTCATAGTAGTTCTTCCCTCAGGTTGGGCCGCTGGTGCGCCATGGTCATGCTCTTCTTGGCTGTTACATATTGTACAAATGTCAATGAGTTAAAAACATGATATCAAGGATTTGTCGGTAATTATAATTACCCCAATACTGTGAAGGAGAGGTGGGCAACCACACCCAAGAATATCCAGAATTTGATGTGAATCATTTTTCCTGCTAAATTATTTAATGGGAAACCTTGGAGTCACTTGACTTGATACTATTAGTTAGCCAGCTAAAAGAGCTCTGCTTGCTCTGATGATGAAGAGAAGAGAGCGAAGATGAGATTCGTAGATAAGTGCTTGAACTTTTGAACTGCAGTCAATGTCGACGACTGTTTGCTAATTTATAGGAAAATTTGGAACCATTCATCATAATGCGAATTACGTGATTTGCAAGTTGACTTTTATGGATATTCACTTCATGGAGGAAACGGACGTTCATATCTGTCATATTTCAAACAAACTGTTTATGAAGTCATACATTTCTGTCCATGTTTCCTTCGCCCGAGAATTCACACTTGGGATGAGACCATAAACAAACAACTTCGTTCCAAGAAACATATAAGCCCCATGCAACCCTTTTGCTTATTTGCTGAGAAAACAAACGACGCAGTTTTTAGAGTTTCAAGAATCACTGCTTACGCTGCCCCCGGAATGTGTGAATTTCTCAATAAGGACAAGGTTGGGCAGAAAAGAAGTCTGCTTTTGATCTGTCAAAACCATTACTTTATCTAACAAGGTAAGGATTGAGTTAGAGTGTCATGGATGAGTTCAAGACGACTGGTGTTGACCTTACAGTTGGCCAATACGGTATGTTATTAAAAAAACTAAATATGGACACATCAATTACATTTGAATTACAAATCCATGCACAAAAGAGATGAAGTAATTCTAACCTCGGAGCAGGCACAAGTTTATTGAGGCCCACAACCACAGCGCTTGAGAATTTGGACATTCTATTGGAGAGTGCATCAGTCGCAATCCCAAGTGCCACCAGACGGAAGTTATGGATTTGGAGAGACAGTGATGGATGCTTGTTTTTAATCAAAGTCTTTCGTGGATTATTAAAATTCAAACAATTTAGTCAATGAGCTACACATTGAGATAAACATTACATTTTATTTGCGCGTGTAAAAATGCAAAGACTTTTTTTAGATAATCATAAGAAACATCGACCTCAACAGTTCCCAGATTTTGTATGCTTAAATAAATCACATCATTGCCACAGTGTCCTCAGCACGAAAGTAGCATCTAACTTATCCGATGACAAATTGTGAAGGTCCTAGGCACTGATTGTATGGTGCACATGCGAATAGGCAAAACCTGAAAGATTGCAACCGAAATGACGCAGAGGATGCATCGGGGTAGGATGAGAATCAGGCTTCACGAAGCCAAATTTTTTAGAATACCTATGTCCATTCCATCAGCATGGAGTCGTCGAGTGAAAAGAGTTGTTCCAAGAAAATTCCCACGCTATTGCCTCAACGCACTAGTTTTTGTTTGGTTTTCATACAAGTGCTGCTTCTGTCTTAATTTCTTAAATGATTCATTCATTTCAAGTGTGAGGCAGACGAGTGGGAGGTTGTACTTTTAAACGCTGTCATTTTTAACGAGTATAATAAAAGTGTGGCTAATTATTAGGTTGCCTCTTATCAAGGAAATGAATCGTGTAAACCTATATCTTTAATTCAGTATCAAATTTACCTGTGCAAACACGATTAGACTTACATGCACATATTATTATTTTTAAATAGTTTACATAAAGGGCTCATTTATCTAGTCATGCGATTTATGATTGAAATACATTGCAGCTTGGTGATAGACAGCGTGGGTCGCCTCTTTTACCAGTTCGATACAGATATTCCCATTCTTCCATGCAGTAGGATACAAATCGTCTCGCCTCATCTCGACTTCGGAACCCTGTTCCCCTTGAACTGACTGTGAATCTTACAGTGTCTCCGTAGGAACATAAAAATACTCCAAATCCTGTCAAATATTTAATACATTTTCAAGGTATCATATTTTTTCTTAAGTTTCCGGACAAAAATGACAAACCTTCGCTCAGAATTTTTTCCACATTCAGTCCAATGTACATTCCCACGATTGGGCTTTTGTCAAAATACATCGTCCCTACCGTGTACCTCTTGTTGGTCAAGCCTACTGACTTTGTAGGTGGGAGATAGGGACCCGCTAAATGTCGAATTGTTTTAACCAAGGTGAAGGGGATCGTGGCAAGGAGGTTACTTAAATGAAAGAGCACTTGAGCCATGACGCCATCCACTGCAAAGTCATTTCCACAGCATTTCTCCATCCGTGCAATGGGATTAGCTTCGCTCGTTGGGATTAACGTCAGTGCAGCAGTTCTGAAAATACGGGAATTCCCTTGAATGATCAAAGAATTGGATGATCATATGATCGTACGCATAATTGACAAGTCTTAGAGGGTGGTTGGGCATAGGAAGGGTCATGGCTGCTGGAGTAAGTTTCAAAGGGGCCTTCCATCCGTCCACATACATGCGCGTAATGCCGCCTGCAATTCCAGCAATCATGACCGTACTCAAATCACGGGACGAGAATTCATTTTTTATGTGCTTGAGCATTGCCAATGGGAATGGCTTGCTAATCACTGTTATCACTTTGTCATTGTTTTCTTTCCATTCAGTTTGTTGGCTTGGGTGGTGGTAGCAACTGTCTGTGGAAGGAAATGACATCAGGCTTCAACATTCAATGTAATATTATTTCCCTCTTCTCACCACCAATTGATTTTATGTAAGTTGATTTGTTGGCAAGGAGGGCAGTTAAACCGTACTTCGCCAAGTAGAAAGCAACCCTCAAAAGCCCCTTGATTAATTGAAGGGATGACGGCTCTTTGGCAGTAATCGGTTTCTCAGGAGGGTTGAATGACAGAAAGCGGAAGAGAATGTTGGCTATGGCAACTCCGTCGTTCTGGAGATGATGACATCGCCACAAGATAATGGAACCCAGGCCTGGAGATGAATTTCCAAAATAGGCTTTTGGAACGTTCGGTATGATTATGATTTGCCATAGGGGGCAACCCTTTTTCCATTCTTGGTGACCGATGTCGGTGAGCAAAGCTTCCAAGTCGTCATCATTCGTCCAGTTTGGAAGTGTAACATTGCTCATTTCTGTTAGGCACATTGTTACAAAATTAAGATCCTACACAGTTGAATAAAAGCTAAACAAATTTACCTTGGATGCCAAAAATTTGCTTTTCAATCCTAAACTTGTCACAACAAGGTTTCCAAAAAAGGTATCCCAGTTTAGTGGTGACAGTACATTGAAGCTCGGGGTAGAGAAGATGTCCCTTTGGACCTTTAGCAGTCAAAACGTTTGTATGAAAAAATTCTCTCGCCTTTTGAACTGAAGGAGAGGGAGTGTCAACCTCCATGGCTGTGAACTGTGTGTTGGCATCATGAACAAATGGGCCATCAGTGGCTGGGGAGGTAATTTAAATTACATAAAGATCCACCATTAGGTCCTCCGATCCAGTTAAAATATAAGCTCACCCGCAAGTGGTCCCAAGTATTCTACCATTTCACCAATTTGACGCTTCCATAGTACTTTGACAACTAATGCACTAGAATCTCGCAGCAATGTCAATGGCACAAAAACTAATAAAACTATGAATGGACCTACAATTAATGTTCCTACTGCAATTAAAAATGCGACTGCGTTAAAGCAAATCCGTTTTAACATTTTCAATAAGTCCATGGAGACCACTGGTCTAGTCGGGCCCAGAGATTGTGATCAATTGGTGACATTACAATATTACATTGTAGTATGCTCTCTACTACGATTTAATACCAGAAGATGTATCTGTCTGCAATCATTTTTGGTACCTAACTTACAACGAATTGACAAAGTCAAAAGGCGTAAACTTTTGCATATGACGTTTGCAATCTGTGGGAAAATTTGATTTGACTTCTCTTCACATTCGTATACCTACTCATGAAAGCTCTGTGTCAAAATGATGGGTCTGTGTCTCTCCGTGATCCATACCATTGTTGGATTAAGTTCACTAATTAGGGTTGGACAAAAACTATAGTACCTTCCAATGTGCGTAAAATTCCCCCAAAAAATGGAATTCATCGCATTTTTATTGCAAGATCAAGGCAAGAGTATCCAGTTTTTATTATTGTAAAATAACAAGAATGACCATGGAACTAACATAAATCTGATATTAATGTTTCAGAAGAACAAAACTGTATCTGAAAAGTCTAAATTGTACCGTAAACAAATTCGGCAATTAGCTCCACAAAATTTGGACGGCTGTAATTTCCGTAATTGTCTGTGAATATCAAGTTTTTTACAAATGAATTTCAGAATTAAAAACCTTTTCATATCCCAGATTTTTCTCTCAGAATACAGAAAGAACACAGAATTGAACCACATAAAATGATTCGTAGTCAATGTTTGTTGAGGACTTGACAACAGAAGCGAAGACACGATGTCTCACAGTACCCCAAAGCACCATTGTACTAAAAAACATAGAATTTGATGTATTGCGTAAAGAATTAGAGTAGATATTAAGGATAACCAAATTTTACATTATTTCGAAACTCAAGTTCCCAGCCTCCTCAGTTGGAAAGCACTGCATAGTGACTACACTACTTCTTGAACAATTAAATGGACCATTTCTTCTTTTAATCCATGACTTGCCGGCTTGTAATTGTAAAGATTTTCCCATTCTTCTATGCAATAGTCTGCAAAGCGTCTCACCTCTTCTTTCGATTCAAAAGCAGTTCCTCTCCCACTGACGGTGAAACGAACGTGTTCTCTATAAGAAGCCAGGAACATGCCACCGGCTAAAAAGGGGAAATACATTTTGTTTCATTGGAAAATTAAAACCAGACATCGTCGAACCTTGACCCATAATCTTTTCTGTATTCAATCCTATAAACATCCCAACGATGGGGGCACCGTCGAAGGTCAGAGTGGCCGCTGTGTACCGCATATTCGTGAGCCCAACGCTGCTGGGTGAAGGGAGGAAGGGTTCAACAATTTGACGAATGGCTTTGATGCAAGTGAAGGGAATGTTGGAAATTTGAGTTCCAATTCGAAACATCATTTGGGCCATTTCACTGTCCACTTCAAATTCTTTGCTATAACACATCTTCAGTCTTTGGAACAGGTCCGGCTCTCCAGTTGGAATGAAAGTGGCTGCAGCAGCACTATATGGCCCCAATATTGAATCAATCGTCTAACCTCGTTTTCGAATAATAATAGCTGGCTTACGCATAGTTAATTAGTCTGAGGGGGTGATTGGGCATTGGAAGTGTCACTGCTGTAGGGGTTCTTTCTCGAACTGGTAGCCCTGAATCAATGCGGAGTCTTCGATAAGCCCCTGCCAGTCCTGCCATCATGACTGAGCTCAAATCAGGAGCACTGAACCGATGCTTGATATGCTTCAATTTGTTCAGGGGATAAGGATTGCTGATGACAGTGAATATTTCTTCACGTTTTCTCAAATTATTTTTTCTTATTTCTGTGCAACAAAATACGAAAATGCAATCAAACATTTTAAGAAATCCCTCAACTTTGTATCTTATATTGCTTACGAATTGACTTGAGCAACCACGTAGCGTCGGCCACAAGGGTTGCCAAGCCTATTTTGCATACGTAGTGACCTGCCTTGACAAAACCACGAACCTCTTGCCAAGAGGTCAGTTCTGGCGAAGTCACGGGCTTTTCCTGGGAATTGTAGTTTAAAAACCGGAAGAGAAGATTCGCTATGGCAACTCCGTCGTTTTGAAGGTGGTGACACCTCCAAATGATGATGGAGCCTTGGCCTTCGGAAGCAATACCAAAATACTTTTTGGGGATACGTGAGACAATTATGATTCGCCAAAGAGGACCCCCTTTTTTCCACTCTTGCTGTCCAATGTTTGTTATCAAGTCTTCTAAATCCTCTTCTTCTGTCCAGGAAGGAATCGGAATGCCCATGTCTACACAAAATGCACATTTTCTTACGATAATCATTTCAGTAGGATATTTAAACCATTGCACACTACCTTCAACTCTGAAAATTTGTTTCTTAATGTTAAAATGGGGAATTGGCTTCCAAAATAAATATCCCATCCATGTGCTCAGTGTACTTTGAAGCTCGGGATAAAATAATTTTCCCTGCGCATCCTTCACAGACAAAACGTTTGCACTAAAGAACTCTCTTGCTTTTTGTAACGAGAGGGAGGGAGCATCCACTTCACTATACAGCACAAATTCTTTTTATACTCAAATTTCGAAAAAATAAATGCTCGAGAGAGACGAACATTACTGTGTACTGCGTGTTCGCGTCATAGACAAATGGTCCATCCGTTCCTATAATTTGTGAATTTACCGTTTTATAAGGTGGCATTATTGACGGGAACAAAACGACAGTAACTTTAAATCGTACCAATCACAGGGCCCAGGTGTTCCACCATTTCTCCAAGTTGGTCACTTTGTAAAACTTTTGCCAACAGTGCAACGGAGTCTTTGAACAGCTTCAAAGGTACAAGAAAGAAAAGACCAACTGGCCCCAACGTCATTAGGCAAACAGAACCTCCTCCCAAAGTGATGCTTTGAAAAGCCAAGGTTTTCAGAAATTCAAGAAATGATGCCATTTAGAGTTCTTTCTTAACGCTTACTGACCAAGTCGTGACAACACCAAAATGATACAAATGAACGAATGGAACATGGAATGTGGCAATTGGAATTGATGATCATCAGCAAATAGTAATTATATATGTACGATGGGAAAAAAGACAGTCTGGAGAATGTAAAGAAAATGATGTGGTTTGGACTTTTTTCTTGCAGTTATGGGAATCTCCTTTTTGTATCCAACCTTGTTAATAATCTTATAATTGCGTAGAACCACCTTTTATCGCAGGTGAGGAAAATTTATAGAGTGATTAACAGGTTGTACAAATAATAGCATAGATAATACTTAATTAATTACTTAGAAGTACGTACTTCCGATTCCGATCAAGTATAATTGATCTTGTTTACTTTGACGTACATTCTTCTCTGTAGTACAAGAAAGGTGTGACAAATACGAAAGAATGTTGGAGAATCATGCAAGTAAACTTTCATACGTTTTGTCTTCTGGGACTCAATTTTTTTCTGTTCAGATAAACGCCAATAACAGAAAATATGATATCTCATTTTGTTAATGGGGCCTCAGGATTCTCAAAAAAGTTGCAAACAAGAATGTGGGACAGGAAAAACGTCATTCCAAACCCTCTCAGGTACCCGTAATTTATGAAGTTATCATAATGCAATCCTGTGTGTTTCGATGGAGATAAGGCAAAATTCCACGCAACCTTTTTTGCTAAATTTCAAACTTAAAAAAAGCCTTATTTGATTCCTCGGAATTGTCATCCCATTTCACCATCAAACCAATTGCATCAAATGCAAGGAAACACATACAATATTTTTATCTATGTATGTTATTTGCTATTTACTTTCGCGGATGACGACTATTCACGAACGTGAGACACTGCACTGGAGAAGTTATGTTTTCCTGGATAAATTTACTTCCGTCAGCAAGATTAAGAACCGTTATGCAAATCCCTGTTTTGAGTTTTACAAAAAAAAGTTGTTATTTATACCCGTTCTTCCAGTCATCGTTCTCAATCATTGCAAGACTAACAAGGAACAAGGATTCATAAAATGTTTTCTCAAGCTTTGTTACTGGCGTGGGTGGCGATTCTATTTTCTTCCAGCAGCATGCCACTTGCCCAAGGGTAACAACGCTATCCATTTTTATCAATGGGGACAATTTTACTTTTACTTTGCCTTCCAGGGAACAACAATCTCCGGTCATGAATTCAACCGAAAAGGCGGTATGGATCACACATTTCCTACAAGTAGGTATAATTGTTAACCTTTGTTGCAGAGTCAAATTATAGCAGCCGCACTTGTTCAAGAAAGTCGCAAATTCAATGCACCATTCAGTGAAAAATCATTGCGAAGACTTCACGCTCCATTCTTCATGAAAAAATCCACACGGTTCACGAACGTTGTCATTTACAACACGTCGAACAAGCCGTTCAAGTGAGTGATGATGATGATTTTTCAATGTTTGCAATAATTTCATGAAATAATATTTTTTGCCATCACCATTCAGACTGAAGGACAACGCTTGTGACACGGGGAGGTTTCGGGCACCCATGCTCCCAGAGTTTGAAATTGAGCAGTACCATTCAATCGTTTACGGAGTGGAGAGCAAGGGATTTATGACCGGAGTGACAAATTGTCATGTGGAATACTCAACGCCGGATGACTCATCTTTCTTCAAAGTAAAGTTGAGCATAATAAATAGACATGAGCATATAGTTTCTAAACCCACCGTCCAATATTTTGTCAGGTCTACACTTCAAACCCCTACATCGGTTGGAACCACGCCGGGGTTATAGACTCAAGTGGAGGAATTACCGTGCAAACCATCAATACAGGGGGGAGGGGGAATATTGTTCAATTTCGAATTTTATAGCAAATAAATCATCGTTATTGTGCTGTATGAACAAGGGATTGAAATAAATAAGTACTTCATCATTAGCGAATATGCGATTATGACTGATAGCGATTACAAATTAGCGAAAGATTGACTCCTTTGTAGGTAGTGCGTCACAAAAGTTCCCCGAGAATTTGACGTATTATTATTTCCTGGAAGGTAATTGAATTTGTTTGCAAACACTTATTTACATAATATTGCCACATCACGTTGCCGACGAAAGAGCTTGTAAAGTAATGTTATAAGTTCATGTGCGGAAGTCAAGCTTTGGTTTTATTGAGCAAGGCTTAATTCTTTGAGAGGACGGGGAGAAAGAAAATATCGATCGCTCTGAACCAGGCACGTCGCAGAAAAAAGAAGTGATCCCGGAATCTGCAAACCTTTGACTGAGTCATTTTTTCGCAAATTTTAATTAATTACGCGTTTTTATTTTGCACATCGCCTGTCACAAGTAGCGGAGAACCACTCAAATTGAACAAGACACTCAACATCACATGGTGACGATTCATGGATGAGTCACTTTGCAAAAGTGGTTTGATTACGGTTCAGGATTCAGGAATAAACGCCGCACTCCAGTTTGGGTGAAGGAAGAGGAAACGTCTTGGGTAATAAGTTTATTATATTCCTTGTGTCGGCGGAAAGTGGAGCGTGGATCATGGACCAGCAAATTGGACTCGTCCTTGTCATTTTGTCTGATAATAATTATGCCCCACCCAAGTATGAGCCTGTCCCCCTGAAGTCTGTTTCCGTAAAGGCGTCCGTCGTCCATGCTGTGGGGCAGGTTGAGATCACTCAAGTTTATGTGAACAAAGAGGAACAACCTGTGGAGGCCGTGTACCTGTTCCCCATCGATTCCAATGGTGCTGTGGTTCACTTTCACGCTGAACTGGAAGATGGTAGAATAATCAAGGTTTGTTGTCACACAATTGTTTTTTAAACTGTTTTGAGCTCAAAAGTCTTGACTATTCGAATTTAGGGAGTAGTCAAGCCAAATGAGGTGGCAAAGAAGGAGTACGAGGAGGCCATTACTAATAGGCAGACAGCCTTTCTGGGAGAAGAAAACAAGCCTGACATTTTTAAGGTATGGCATTGACTACTTCATTTGGCGTCAGATGTGTGCTTAACTTATCTACTATATTTATAAAAATAGCTGAGTGTTGGATTCTTGCATCCTGGTGCCACAGTACGTGTGGTCATTGGATACGTGACAGAGGTGAAAAATGACCCTGACTCTCATGCAGTTAGATTCTTCCTCCCCACAACTGTGGCTCCGCGCTATGTCCCTCTTTCAAGTCACCTCGACAAGGATCCTGCCGAAAGAGGGAAGGCAGCGGACCTCGCCAACATGACGTTTAGTACGTCCTCTCCAGCCCCACTGGATATAACTGTCATCGTGTCTGTGAAAGGGGCCTTAAGGTCCGTTGAGTGTCTCTCTAAGCATGGGGTGACTGTGTCCAAGGGAAGGGTCATTGAAGGCAAGCCCGCCTGGACCAAGTCAGTTGTAACGCTGAACGGATCAGTGACCGACATGGATAGGGACTTTGTCCTAGTGATAACCCCTGAAGAACCAACCATCCCCAGATTGTTCTCAGAGGTATAAGGTGTCGGGGTGAAACACTCATTCATTCTAAGTATGTATGTAATCTTTGTACAGAGGTCAGAAGACGATGGGTCCACAGCTCTCATGCTCCACCTCATTCCAAGCTTCAAGCTTAAGGATCAAAATGTAGAACTCGTCGTGTTGTTAGATCGCTCCGGAAGTATGGGAGGTCACAGTATTGATTTGGCAAAACAAGCACTTCAGGTAATCCCTGCTTGAGAATTTTGCATTACATAATTTTTTCCTCAATTGATGAATAATAGCTACTCATCCATTCCATTCCCGCAAACTGTTGCTTCAACATTATTGGGTTTGGAAGTGGGTATGAAGTCCTCTTTCCCGAGGGAAGTGAGGCATACAGCAAGAAAAGTTTGAACACCGCGATGACTCATGTCAAAAGTGTAGACGCTAATTTAGGAGGAACTGAAATTATGACTCCAATCCGGTTTGTGTACTCGAAAAAACCAATGAAGGGCTACACAAGACAAATGATTATCATCACTGACGGAGAGGTAGGTGTCGGATGTGGGTGTGATAATGGTGCACTCCAATGACCAATGCTTTGGTTTCAGGTCGGAAATACGGAGGAGGTCATAGGGATTGTCAAGCAGAATGCTGGTAACACGAGAGTTTTCGCTCTTGGAATTGGCTCCTCTGCCTCGCACCATTTGGTTGATGGAATCGCCAAGGCAGGAAAAGGGACAAGCGCTTTTGTCGGTTCCAACACGGACATTCACAAAGCTACAATGGCGCAATTGAAAAATGCTTTGCAACCCACATTAACCGGTAGAGTTTTAAATTATAATCTTATTTCCTCAAAGGTTTGCAAGTCTACGTCGATCCTTAGATGTGGAAGTGAATTGGGGTGAAGCAAGAAACGCCAAGGCACCATCATCAGTTCCAGTTAATATGGAGAAAACTCTTTTTGGATATAACAAGCCTATCCATGATGGTGATAAAGCGTCTTCTTCGGACAAGACAAAAGCACAGTTTTGGCAGTCTCCCAATGAAATTCCTCCAATATTCGATGGTCACCAGTTGGTTGCATTTGCGTTATTTGAGAAAGGGTGCGTCTTACCAGAGGCTGTGAAAATGACTGCCATTTCTCCCGATGGGCCTCTAACCTTGGAAATGAAAGTAATATTCTTCCTTGTGAAGAACT
>JAQIWU010000027.1:0-50407 GCA_034696445.1 Isotomiella minor
ACTCTTCTTTTGGCTTGGTGAGTCTTCTTCGATGTTCATGTTCATTCTCAATAAGAGTCATATTTTGTGTCCGCTTTATTATTTATGAAGTAATGAATCTTTCACTCGTGAGGTTTGGGATTTGACTTTCTCTCTGCACTGTTTCTGTCTCCCTTCTTGACTTGACTCTTTTTTTGGGTTATACAAATGGTCTTGAGAAGAATAAGCCAAACAGTGGCACAAGAAATGCGGCTGGTGTCAAGAAATCTTTCAAAGAAATGCGTAAAATCATTCCCATATAAAACGGAAAATAAATGATTTCCCTTTTAATGAACCTACTGCTGAACAGTTCAGAGCCCGCGGTATGTTTTGCCTAAATTTTTAATGAATTCAATATGGACTATACCAACAATAAGAAATTCCATACCTTCCTCCCTTATAAACCTTATAGATTTGGATTAGGCAACCAGCCCCCAGACAAAAGCGAGCTGGCCCCACCACACCGAGGCAATTCGCTCTGCTCCATTCTGTTTATGGTAACACAAAGCAGGCATAAAGTTCCTCTCAATTCCTGAAGTTAAGTCGAATCAGGATGACTATCCTGTTGGGAGATTTATCACGTTTAATTTCGTTCTGGACGGACGGAAGAAAAGCCAAACAGGGAAGGAAGAAGCTTTGTTAAATTTCGACCCCCTTCTCTCATTCTACCCTATGAAAAGACCACCTTCCCAAAATAAATTTTTCATTGCTCATAATATCTCCCTTGTATGAATTAACAATTACTTGCTCTGGTGGGTCCGTGGTGGCGGATGTTAATGAAAATTCAACGAACGACTGATTACTCTGGTTTCGGCTTGCCTAATGAATGACATTGATAATTATTTACCAGCAGGAAGGAAGGAAAAGGGAAAGAACGTAAATAACTTTGGTTGGCAGAAGACAACGAAGCAGGATATAAGTTACAGCAGGCAGGTGAATAAACAATTCGAATGGCGTTGCTGCAAGCTTCCAACACTTTACTTTCACCACCTTGCGTATCTGTCTTGAAGAGAGTGTCTCCAATCCTACAGTACAAGGAGAAAGAAGGGAAGAAAACTTTCCGCACAATGTTTTTTACTGAGCTCATTAAAAACTCATTACATCTCTGATTACAGTCAGTCAGGACGAGTGTGGGGGGGATTTCTGAAATTATCAAGTTCCGAGAGATACAATCCTGTTCGAATAATTGCTAAATTCCTAATTTAACAGGGCACAGCAGTAAACCGAAAAGTTAGCCTTTTGACATGTTGTCACGTCTCACAAACTTACTAAAAAGTTAAGTATAGAAGAAAGACACTTTGTCTGAAATGACGACACTCTCTCTAATGTATCCTTTTACACTCTCTTGTCTCTGATTGAGATGAGAATGAATAATGCTTATAGAATAACAAAGTATACTTGTTAAGAAACAAAGTGCGAAACAAAGGTAGAATTAAGAAGTACTTAACTTGGTTATGGAATAACTGATGAAACAGTAGGAAATACAATCCGAGGAAAGATTTGGCTACCTAATTAAATAAAAGGCTTTCCAAAGTTTGATAAAGGCAACAAAAACAAATGAACTATTCAATCCCCTTTCACCCAAAAACTTTGTGATGATAGAGGGAAAGTTAAACCCAATCTCATCTAGTAACAACAGAAAAGTCCCAAAGGTTATCATATTTGGATAAAAATGACAGTACTGGTAACGTCCATACCCTCCGCAGATGTCTCGTTAGCTATCACGCACTAATTCGGTTCCATCAAAGATTTTGGATATCACAATCCTTGACATTCTCATGCAACTAAATTTTGCATCGGCTACAAATTGATCACGTTACATTATACACGTCATATGTCGTCAATCCCAAAGCAGAATCCTAAAAGATGGGAAGAAGCAAAGACCGAGTTTGAAATAGAAACAAATCAGTTGAGTTGCGACTTACCGAAAAATTGGATTTGGTTGGAGGGAGCAGTCCTATGCTACATGCTACTTTTAGAAATTGTAAGGGATGGTGTAGAATTTCAAGCAAATGAGACAAAGCGAGAAAGGAATGATGATGATGAGACTTCTCGACTATGTCCCCCTTCCTTCTTTTTCAAGTGATTTTACTCAAAGTTTCCTCTTACTCAACTAATAACTAATTTGGGACTGATGATTAAGTGGTATAGAGGAAGACTAATGTATCTGCTTGTTCCTGACATGGATTTGGGTTATGCATATGTGACAACTAATGAGCATTCCTTGTCTTATTTTTGGTAGGAGAAACAGGGAAAATACTTTACTTTCCCTTCAAAATAATTCCACCAAAAGTTGACTTGGATTCACTTAAAGAAGAAGCATTAACGTTAGAAATATTTTTGAACAAAAGCCACTTTGTCCAAGTCAAATGATGCGATCTATTTCTACACAAATTGATCTTCGGCTGTGGTACGCCCTAAAAGGAAGAAAATTAAATATTAAATCATTAACTACTTTCATTATTCCAACTTTTCTTAAAGCTTTTGTGCTTCTAAAAGTTGACATACCTAATCCACATGCTATAAACTTTGTACTCCCAAGTCAATGATGTATAACTAACGAATTGATGGGGACTTTAAGTTGATTAAATCATGGGGTAACGGGAGAATGGAAGAGAAAATGATTTGTTGTTGGACTTGTAATTGAAATGCATTTGATGTAATGGTTTGATCGCCTAGGTTTGCGTTTACGGGTGTTTGTTAATTTCGGTCTAACTTTTCCAAGAGACAACAATGGACCTACCCAATATCCTCCTCCTCAATGGGAACAATAGAGTCAAGATTAAATTATCGCATCCGATGCTCTTTTCTTTAATTTTTTCTTTAAAAAAGCTTTGTGGATACCGCATTAACACCATACCACAGTACACTATATGTACCCAGTACGTCACTCCATCAGTAGATGAACATCATCCCCTCCCAAAAAGCATTATTAGCCATGTTCGTGATGTAATGAAATAATATAAAACCTACCGGATCGAGCCGACTTATTGTTTAAGGATCACACCTTTCAGTAAAGAAAAGAAAGAAAGTTTTCAATCTCAATCTTCTCTCTTTCGGATGCACAATAATAATCTTTGGTTTCTCGTCATAGATTTTACACCGCTACTGCTGCTTAGTCGGTTCCATGTAGGATGACGATATCAATGTGGATACTGACTGGTACAAATCCCCTTCCTTCATCTTTTCTCTATCTTTTTTTTCACACTCACTCCACCCATTCACAAATTAATCCAACAGATTCTCCGTGACCAACTCAATTCATTAAAGATGGGCACTCTCAATACATACAATTTCTTTTTGGATAATAAGAATTCAAGGAGCACCAAGAAGGGAACAGCAGGCAGTCTATTTTAAAATGAAAGTACGGGATTGCTCCTGCACTTATGTGAAACAATATTTTGGATGATCATCATAACAGAAAATATTTCGTCGTAAGATCAGAGACATTCAACACGTAACATTTTTACACAAGAGGAAACAATTTATTGAATTTTGCTACTTATAAAAGTGTTCTTGATCGTAGGTAGATGATGTCACCCCACATGTGACATAAATGCCACTGTTGTTGGGCTTTCTTTGTACCCTGATTGAACCTCGAAGCCGTAGAACGCAAAAAATGCATTATTACATGCATATATAATTCAGTGAAGTGTGAAATGATACATTGAAAACAGAATGGCCTAGGTGTAGTGTTGAGTAACAATGAGTACTTTACCCAATATTTCTTTTGGATCATCACGCTGAACTGAACTATGCATCAAGGATCAAAGATATTTTTTACAGGGCTATTATTATTGTAAGTGGCCAAAAAAAGAAGATAAGGCTTATTATTGTCATGCAATATGTGACATAACTTGATGTAATATGCTCATTGTGTTGTAATAGAATAGAATATGGTAAGAACTCAAACAAATGGTCCGATTGAAGGTAGATAGTTGTCACCGTGAGGGTCCCACGGCTTCAACAATAGGTGGTCAATTGTTGGGAAATTTTCGGTTTCCTTTCATTACTCGATTTCAGCTGGGTGGTTTCTCTCTTTTTAACAGACTTTATACATTTCTACAATACGCTTGCCAATTTTACTTGGCTATTTCATGTAATTTTCTCACTTTGAGGTGGGTCTATTTTGTATACTTAGCGTCACCCATTGCTCCTCAATCGTTCTTCAATTGACAAGAAAACTTAACAATTCAAAGTTCTGACAATGAATGTTGAATGTGTGGGAGAAAGAAGAGGACCCTGGCTGATGTCTTTCCTTTCTTGGTAAAAGTCAATGTGTGAGTCAACAATCGACTGTAAAAGAAAGAGTGTGTTTTGAAGAAACTACTTCCTGGCTCTTTCAATGCTCTTCCTTTCTACATGGTTTTAGTCATGGTCATCCTTTCACAGAGTCATATATCACTGGCCGAAGGATCCTGTCAAAATGTTAGCAAACTATGTGACACCCTGTATAATGAATTTTAAGCTTTTGAGAACCCCATGTTGCACAATGGTTTGGTTAGTGGTGGTCTTGATCTTAACTTTTAACTAACAATGCACATGCTCAGATCGCCCAGTAGTGTTGGAGAAAGGTCTGCTGCGATAAAATCTCACTTACATTACCTAATTTTTTATTGGGTAATTAAAAATATGATAACAACCAAACAATTCGTATTTGTGGTATCGATTTTAAAACTGTTCTCGTGCCTCAAAAAGTAAAGCTAATTCACAAAAATCCTAAAACAATGGGAGATTTCCTATCTGTTAGCAGGCAATTACTTTGAATGCCTAATTTGTATGATGTACCGGCTGGAGAAATGAGGAAATATGACCCAAACTAATCTTCATTACATAATCGCAATTAAATTTTCCTAATTTACCATGATGCATCTTTCTCCAGGCCCTTCTCGTGGTACAACATGACGCAGATGGAAAAGATGTTTGTTGTGGTATCATGTTAAAGTTTAAAATCTCTGAATCATGGAGCCTTTTCATTTAATTTATTGCTTCAACTACACAGGTGGTCATTAGGTTAGCTCACCTTCCCATATCTTCCATTGTGTCCCATGAAACTCGTGAAATGCAATAGAAAAATGGAACTTCCTGAGGCACTTTATTATCATCAACACCACCGCACTCGCCGTACACACAATTCAATTCAAAAGATAACTTTTTCTGACATACCACCACACAACTATTATTCAGACTTTTGCTATTTATTCAGCTTTTCTAATTCAATCAAAATCCTTCTTTGGAGGGCATAAAGCATTTCTAAAGGAGTGGTAATTGATGCAGCATATTTGGATTCCATACATCTTATCCCACGGGCTGCACTATTATTCTTATGCAAAATACTGATGTGAAAAAGTGCGACCGTGAAAGCAAGTTATTTTCATATTGACAACGGCAATAGCTTTCACTTACGAATACATATTTTTAGAATCCTCTCCAAACTTCAAGTCTCCATTAAACGGTCATGTAGTCGAAAAACTAATAATTTTTTATTGTTGAAAGCTTTCCGTAAACAGTTTTGGTTCGTAGTCTCAGATAGTGTGACAACTAATGTGCAACACTTGCTAGACACTCATCACTTAAACACGATGTTTTGAAAGGTACATCCTCAACATTAATTTTAAAAGCTATGGTGCTTAAGGAAAAGTGTAAACATTAGGATCGGGACATTATGCGTTATCCACATGCATGAATCTGGTTGTCATCATCATTTCCCACACATCCAATAATGACAATCATCAAATAAGAAAGCAAAAACAGACGAAGGCGGAAGCAAAGTTGTAAACTTTCTTTCCATTTTGTTATGATATTCTATTCAGTGAAAGTCTGGTTGAGACGAGACATTTTTCTCACCCACGTATGAGCCAAAGGATTATCGAGTTTCTTCAGCTTCCGTGACATCCCATCGTTATTTATTTAGAGTAAAACATTGATGACTTTCCGTTCTATTGTCATCTTTGAGGTTTAATTTTGAACCGTCGGGTTAACTTTTGTTATTTACTTTCCCAGTGAAGTCGCAGATTTGGGATTCACCCTTAACGATCGGTGGTTGTCCCAATGGAATATGGACATAAAGTTTATCTATTTTAATGGGACCAACAGCCGGTCGAATCACAACAGTGTTTATCTCATTTTCCTCAAAATAAACAAACGGTGGTCAGATCAGGTCACAACAATAAATTTGAACACGAAAATGTCCCATTAACCAGAGGCTTTCGTTTAATCAAAAGCTATTATTTTTGGTAGGAAGAAATATTATTTGTGGATTTAGGATCCAAATGCCTCTCTTTTTGCTCTCATTCATTCTGCCATCCTTGTGGTGGGTTATCTTGTCTGTCTATATGAGACACAAGCAGCGTGTTAATGGTCCTGGTTTTGAATTGTTAGGTTTGAAAAACCTTTGATTGTAGATGCATAATGTCTTTCCGCTGCTCATCCCATTGTCAATTGTTGTCATTAATGAATTGGTCTGGAAGATTGATGGTATAAACCTGACAACTTTTTGCACTTCCGAGAGTCGGCCACAATGGGGGCTTTAGTGCACCAGAATGAATCGATTTTATGCGTGACCTATTGGCCTGCACCCAAGTATTCCCCAACCTCCATCCTTTCTTTTGTTAAGTATTTAAAAGTCAACTGAAACCATCCGAATTTTTCTCATACTGCCTTTTCAAAAGGGCTCACAATTAATCATATATATTCCACTGAACATTTTTTCACGAAAAAGTGAAAGGTACTCCAATTTTTAAGAACCCAAATCAAGATCCTTTCTTTTTTTACTTGAGGACTAGCTCAGCCTTCAATCAGTTCTATACTATTCAATTCTACACAGTAATATCATGCTTTCTCCTTTGAGTTCATTACATAACACTTCTCAGATAGTATCAGAGTGCACAATTGCCCATTAATACCCGACTAAATCAAAGTTGGAATGAGATAACGGGAAATCATGGCAGATGCAGCCAATAAACCGAAGTCAAAGAAAGCATGAGCTGGTTAAGCCATAAAATATGGATGTTTCGCTGCACAATTGGCCCTTTCTCTTCTCTTCTCTAATCTAATCAACTAGGACCCCCATAATAATGGAAGTACTACAATAATAGTCTGTCTATTTATTACCCTTGCTCCCTCGCAATGAGAATGTATGTATGATGACTTGAATGAATCAACTATTAATGTCGTTATGCAATGCATTGGGTGGTAATGGCTGACTTTATTCTGGAGGGATGGAGGGTCGCCTTCGTTCTTTTTCATGAAATGATGTAAGCAAATAGAGAGGAAACTAATAAACTATGGGATTAAGGGAGTTACCCCATTGTACCCAGTTATTAACTTTCCTCTCTTCATCCCTTCAATATGAATCTTTTCTCCGGATTTACATAAAAAGGTGGGTGCATCGTGTGCATCATCTCATTTCATTTCAAATGCACATTGCATTGCGTCACATCTGCATTTCCCTTTGTTCTATTCCTGGTTTTCAACAACGTACTGCAATGTGTTCCCTAATGTAAACGGATGAGCATATTAATATTTTAAATGTACTCAACAATCACACAAACAAACCCTCTGGCATGTCACCCTCTAGACCGAAGCTTTTCACCAACTTTACTAGGTTGCTGGAAAATTCTGTTTGGTTGATCGCTATCACTATCATAGAACCTGCACAGGGGAAGTTTCTTTAAAGAAAAATGAAGTTAGAAAATGAGCATTAAAGACGCATAAATAATTATTAAAATACTTTCATTTATAATGTGACACTTATGTAGAGAGAGGGTTGAATTCGGAATTCCAATTAGGCTACTCCATTTATGGGCAGATTATGCATAAATGGGATGTAACTTCTAGGAAGGCGTGAATGGGATAGCTTTAATAATTCAATGGAAAAGTCATAGTACTCAAAGAGATATGTTAATAATGTTGATCCACCACTTCTGGACGCGAAGTCTTTTCCCTTGTGAACCTCTTGTATATCTGAAACTTTTCACCTTGCAAATAAGATTGATTCTTGAGTCTATATATAGGCTTTCGCCGGACTTGATGCAGGGGAAATCCATATCCGTAAATGCTTTGCTTGTTGTCCAGACTTGGGCTGCATTGTTTTTTATCTAACCAAAATCGCTCCAAAAAATCTAAAACACCTGTCCTGTGGGCTACCACTCATTTGTACGTACTTTGTACTTAATGCTGATTACGAGGATGACATTGCGCGATCTTAAAATAGATTGGTCACATGAATTGTGAAAGCCGGGTGTAGAGTAATAAGAGTCCACATTGACCAGACAAGGAGTATGGAGTAAGCTTTTGGTTTCAAAAAAATTGGTTCTTGATATTTTTCAGATAACGTTCTGTTCTATACCAAAATACACCAAATGGAACCATGATAAACGACCATGGTGTCGAGATACGATGGAGCAAAGCTGCAACTCTGAACTGATAAAGATAGATAAACCTGAGCCCACAGGTAACAAACAGAGGATTGAACTTTATTTTGGTTCTGTGGTTAATCCCACTGCCATCCATATTCCTATCTTGGAAGCTCTACTTTTCCGCTTCCTTTCACTCTGCTTGCTCTGGTGATGGGAGAAGAGATAATGGACAAAGGGATTGGAAAGTTTAAGAAAGATCATAATCAAAATCAAAGCAGAAAGAAATCTGTAATTTAAGTCCAGGCTTAAGAAGAAGAAGAAATCTTACCTAGTTTTGATTGGGAAATGAGATAATTGTTTTGTTACCTTTTCTTTCATGTCTTCCAACTCATATCCCTGTGCCAAACAACAAATGAATATTGTGTCACCTTCATTTCTCAGCTACAAACTTCATAGGCAGCTGAATTTTAGAAATGTCTAATGAAGCCAGCGCAGAACAAGAACCAAATTCAGTTCCAAAAATGAAATGAACAAATTGCTGAACTGAAATGGCCATTCGATCTCTCTTCTTCTGAAGGTTCCGATTGAAAAGCGTCCCACTTCCACTTCCCACATTTGTAAAGGGATTTAATTTCGCTAAAGTTGAAAACCATGTACTTTCTCTACTCTTCTTTTGCTTTTGACGGCGTAATGTAAATGGTATTGCTACTGTTCAGAATGGGTACTGCCGACAACAATCTAGAATAGGCGGTTTGGCTGGTAGTATAGAGAGAAAGAGAAGAATTTGTATGCGGAAAATTGATATAGTTAAGCGCATTTAATTGTTTCTACTCCAATAACTGGAAAAGAACCAAAGTTTCACAATATGTATACCCAAGAATGATCCTTCTTTTCCCTTTCTCCCAATTTATGGATTCCTGAAAACGTGCAAGGGTAAAAATAATTACTCACTTCTTTGAAGTTTAACCCATCTGCATCAGATCAAGAGATTAAAATCTGTCGTCGTCAGTCCCCCACTTTAAATTAGTACCATAAAGACTTTTAAGCAATACGATACTTTAAAGTGACAACATGCAATGAAGGCGAAGGCACGCAACCACCAACAAACATTTTAAATGAATGAGAGTCTTCCAAATTAAAAATAGTCCCCTTCTTTTAGACCAGAAAGGACTCATTTACAGTGAAGTCTTTACCAACCGAATGTTGGACGCTGATGTGATCATTTAGACTAATTTAATGGGCAATGTAACAAGCGAAAGACTGCCCTTTTTAGTGATTTTAGGTTTCAGTTTCACCCAACGCTGTCTGTCTGTTTTAAATAAGTGGGCTGGATTTTACGTGCTTCCGTCTACTTCGTTAATGTCATTTGCGTGTCCTGGACCGAATTAAAGGGCTTTTGTTGGTTAAACTTGTCCTCAAAGTTGTTCCTTTTTATAGAAGAGGAGTTTAAAGTATTATTTCCATTAATGAAGTCCTTCCTGTAAAATCATGCATCTTTCTTTCTCTTTTCCGTTAACAATCTGTGAAAGGTGCAGAAAAAGGAGGTCAGTGGAAAGGGAAGGAAAGTGAAAATGAAACTTCACATGTGCATTGTTTTAAAAAGAAAAAGTAGGAGACTTCTGGTGATAGCACACATTATTACGAACATGCAAGGGTGGTTCGTCAGTTGTTTCCAATTCATTTAAAGAATTCCCAGACTAATTGGGTTTGTCACTTTCTTCCGCCTTGGTTGGTCACCAATCCTAAACTTCCTTCTTGTTCTAGGTTTTCACTCATCTGCTCATGATCATCCCAATCATTATCTTTCTTTACTTCACTTGTGTGGCAATGACAATTAAGCATTTTTGCCTTTTTCATTTTTAAGTAAATGAAATGAAAGAAGGAAAGAATTGCAATCTGTTTGCTCTGCCGAGTCTATAGTCAAGATGCGGAAGTAAGAGCAGCAATAATGATTTCAATGATCACTTCTTATTCAAAATTAAGCAGTGTATTCAGCTTGTCTTTCTGTATCTCTAAACACTATTCTGGACAAGTGATTGACAACTTTCTTCTGAATTTGCATTTTCCACACAAAAAGGCCAACCACCACAAGGAAAGCAATGATGAGGAGGGGCACTAGAACTGCTGCTGTTGTACTCCAGGCTGATGAACCTGTGGGTTCCTTGCCTAAAAAAAGTCATTGTCATTGCTTATTAATCTGGATTGCATAAGTCAAGTTACCTTCCACAATAATGCGAATAATCTTTGACGTTGCCCCCATAACGTTTTCCGCGACGCATTTGTACTCTCCTTGAGTATCATGGGTGACACGGTGGAAGAGGAGGACGGATGTACCATTTGAATTTAAGATTATCATGTTTGTTGGCACATTGTCACCATTTTTCTTCCATTTGATGGATGGAGCTGGTTTGGCGAAGGATTTGCACTCTACCAATTTCTCCGTTTCATTTAACACCATCTTTACTTCTTCTATGGTAGGGCCACCAATGATTGGCACTGTCGACTCTGTGCCAATTCTTATATAAGTTTATGTTAGGGGCACATTGATCTTCACACACTTACTCTGTACATCCAGTTTCACCGATTGACTAATCCATTCCGTCGAGTTCCACACGGGTAGGGAACAAATAAGCTCTGCCATCGTCCAATGCAAGTGTACATCCGTCACACGGAATCCATGCATTCTTGGATCGTCTTCGTAGTAAGTCGCTAAAACAATTCAATAGCGGTTTTGTATTTGGCTCACAATGAGAAAAGGAAACAAAGACAAATTAGATTACGTACGTTCAAAGTGGGTCACTGTATCATTTTTCCATTTAATGGACCACTTATGACCATCGGAAAAGAATGAATTCATCCCTTCGCAAACCACAGATATTCTCTCCATGTGGTAATATGGGCCCCTCTGAATGACCGTGACATGCATCATCCTTTGTGGTACCATCTCTTTGAAGGAGAAATCTGCAAAATGACAACCTCATAAAAAAAAACTCAAGGTTTGTAACAATGTATTACGTAATCCTTGTGGTTCATTGTAAACGGGACCAAAATCTGTGTAGAAGGTCCGAAAAATGTCAATTCCGTCGCCTTTGCACCTTAGCATCCCATACTCTCGCATGTAGACTCTGTCGGATATACAGCTTCCATTTATAATTTTCTTTCCATTATTTCCTGACTGAAAGTATTCGTATCATCATCAGACCCTTTGCTCCATATTAAACTCTTCACATATTTTCAGTACCTTATATAATTTATGCTTCTTCATTCTGCACATGCTTGGCGTCTCACAAAGAATGTTGTGAAGTGTGGGTGGAGGACTTCCTTTTTTCCCGCAGCATGCAACTTCCTTCCTCTCAGGATCGTAGTAAATGTTTGTTCCAGGTGACTGGACCTCTGAAAACTCCCTTTTAGGCCTTGGTCCTGGAAAATCATTTGATTAAACAGTGTTCAGGTTATAAGAAATTAATGATGCCTTTCTCCACAATTATGTTCACTTCATCATCTTCAGTTGTAGTAGTGCATTTGAAGCGTCCATACAACGTCTTGAGTCCATACTTTTTTAGATCAATTAGAAAGCCAATTTTTGGGTCAAATTGTAAAAGCGGCCCTTGTTGCACAGGTTGAAATGACTGTCAGGTACAAATAAATTAATAATCGTTGGTTTATGGTTCCACGTAGTCTCTAGAGTAAACAATCTTACGCCATTAATTTCTCGGAATAATTGAACGACTATGTTTGGCTGAGTGACATGGCAGGGCACAATGAGAGTGGTATTGTTGTCTTCCAAGTAAACATGAACGGTCCTCCCTGAAAGGACTAGGTATGGAGGTGAACTTCCTATAGATGACAGTAAACAATTCGTGTCATTGATTTAGATTTGAATTTCTTGCGAATTACCGTCCCAAAAGATAAATACGCTTTCCTCCATCCCGGCATTGTTAAGACTGCGACACGTATAGTTTCCCGTGCTAATGGACAGGTCTCCAACAATTTGTAAAGAGGCAATGAACCTGTCATTCCTAGGATTTGAAATATCTCTTGATGTCTTCATCATTATGTGGTCAACTTCTTCATTGCCAAGCTAAAAATTAATGACGTTTAATTAGATAAGCTGCCATGAAATATAGAGAGTATGGGCTACTTCGGCCTGCTTGAATTCCCACTCAATAGGATAGGACGCATTGCAAATGACTTCTAGCCCGTAGATGTGTTGAGAGACAACAATGGTTGAACGTCCATCCAAGTATTTTATTTCTTCCTCTGTAATTTCCGTAAAATCTGTCCTCCAGTCTGCGAACTCCCCTTCCAGACCCATAACTTCCGCTGTCGAGATCCATCTGACTACTGATATTTCCGGACTGCCAAAGAATCTATAGGGCGATGTGACGTGACTTGATAGTAAGAAGTGAATACAGTAAATAATGAAGTGCGGCTTCATTATTGTAATAATTTCAAAGACAACAGACGCGAAGAACTGAATATGATTTGATTGTGTAATAGTTTATGAACGAAGAAATAAATCGGTTCTACGGGTGCGCAATGCACTTGTGTGAAGAAAGCATGAGAAGAGGAGGCTGAAAAAGGCCCAAGCCATGCCAAATTTGATTTGTTATTGAAGTCATAGATTTCAACAATAAGTTATTGCTACACACATAACAGTTTGACGAAATTGATTGATGATTTATATTCAAGAGCACGACAATACCCGCTACTGAATTAATTGAAGCTATCAACTTTTGGTTTCATTTCACTCTACTTCAATCAAGCATGAAAATTATGAACTTGCGAAAAAATACATTTGAATTATATCCGTCTTTATAGAGTGGAAAACAGGATCTTTCCTACATCTCGAGATCACCTTCCTTCCAGCAGAAAAAATTGCAAAAATGCGATTGTCATAAACAAGGTTCATTAGAATCCCTCTCAGGTTGCCCCTTTCCCAAGGTGCTCCCTTGAACAGGGTCACTCTAGATGTTTAATGACGTTTGTTTCCAAAGGACGCAACCGTTGATTTCACCTGCCTGCACCATTAAAAAATAGACTACCACTGGGTCATTAGCATAAATGGCATTTCCTTCTAAATATTGAGAATCCAACGCGTTCGTGAGGATTCATGTGGATAATTATAGTTTCAGTTAGGTTCTGTGGTATTCCGAGCTCATTAGATATGATGAGGCCAACTAACATAAGGTAATTAGTTCAATGCCATTATTAGAATGCAGTGTGCTGTTATTGTTGATGTACTACAGTCATGGGGAGAAGGACTGCATATTTATTATTGCTCGTGTTTAAAAGAAGCCTTATGCATATTACATAATAGTGCAGATACCTCTTTGGTTCCATCACAGTTTATCCGGAGCCTGCCACAGCATCACCACACCACCATCATCATCATGGTCCTGTGCGCGGTTAAAAGTTTCTCCCTTATTCTTATGGCGTTGGCGTTGATGTCAGTGTCAACTTGTCAAAGATCATACTCGTACCGAAAAAAACTAGGACTGCCCAGAACAAAATTAAGTAAGTATTTGCGGCTGCCGGGTTGTGATAAAGAAGCATATTAAAGATACAATTATTTTTGCAGAGTACATTCCACTTAAAACTAACTTCATATCCCTTTCGGGACATTCATCTGGAGCAGCGGCTGCTACCAATTTTTATCTAGCTAATTCCAAGTATGTGGATGGAATCGCACTTTTTGCTTCCGGTGAGTAATTCAAAGTAATAAAAGTAGCATTCAAAAGTGTTCTTCCCATCTGTCACACGTAGTCCATTACCAATGTGGGACTGGGAGCCTCGTCTCTTTAATGGCATGCCTCAGGGGGAAAGGTAACAGCATTTTGATGGGCCCTTGGAGCTTACGCTAATAGATATCAATCATTATAGGGAACATATCAGAGTCCATTTCATCTGCCGAGAGATTTGCAACGGAGGGATTGATTGATTCTTTGGACAACTTGTATCAGAAAAGACATTATATTTTTCATGGTACTCAGGACCCGTTCATCCATTTTGGTAAGGATTCATTTCTCCAGTATTTCATGTGCCTGATTAATCAATATCTTTATAGACAATGGACTACGTGTTTACGAATTCTTCAAAACATTCAGCAAATATGTGAAGTTTGAACAATTTGACGCAATTCATTCAGTTGTAAGGTCCAAAGCAACATAAATTCATACGGTGTTGTGATCAAGGATAATATATTTAGCCAACAAAAACTTGTGGGATAGAATGCAAAGGGATCCCAAGCCAAGTGGGAACTGGATGTTCCAAATGTGATTTTTCCGTAGTTTATGATGGACTTAACTACATTTATAAAGGACAATTGAACGAGTCCACAGGTACGTACTTGCAGGTAATAATGAATGTGCCAAAATGAACTCCATGCTGGATGAAGATTAACAATTTCATAACTTTGCCAGCCACTACTTGTCGGTCGAAACATAACAAGGACGGACTGACCTTGGTTGACCAGTCAGAGTTTACCACCCCTATGGATGAAAAAGTGTCTATGCTCCCTGACGCAGTCCTGTACACTCCACCTCAGTGCAGAGTCAACGCCAGCCTATGCCAACTCCACGTTGCATACCATGGCTGTCGCCACTCCATTCAAAATGATGGGATGGACTACATCAAATGTTCAGGGTATTTGGAGACAGCAGATGCCAATAACTTTATCATTTTATTTCCACAAGTAATGCAGTCCTCTGTGAATCCAATCACTCTCTTCCATTGCTGGGATCTCTTCGGTACTATCTTCAAATGTTTAATTAATTTGGTATTTTAATAATTTTGAATTGATGCATTATTTTTTTAGGGTACACTGGACCCTTTTACGGTACCAAATTAGGGAGCCAGAACCAAGTTGTGTATCGAATGGTGAGCAGAATCATGATGAAGGACCCCAAGAAGAAAGACTTGGTCGACCAAAACATCCTTGAGCCTGAAGATTACTATTACGACGATGATAATAGATACGCTTAAAAACAATAAAGATACGATCTATGCTATTTATCTGAATTGCATTACACAACGCTCATGCAAACATGGCGTCTGAGACGAAGACAAAGGCGTAAGAAAAAGCCAGAACTCGACTTTCTTGTTTTTGTGGGTCGGAGAAACATGTGAGCTGCAGCTGATGGAAAAGAAGAAATGAAGCAACCAAGATGATAAATTATAGTCATACCAGACAAGCACATAGCGTTTAGTTTAGTTAAGAAAAGTAATTAGAGGTCATCTCTCTCTCCTTCTGCTATGAGTCTGCTGTACTACTAAAAAGAAATCAGTGAGTCCTTCATTCTTTGCTTCTTCACAGTTTGATAATTATTTTTCTCATTCCTTCAGGTTTTTGTTTGTCTGTCTGTGGGGGTAATAATGGAAGTGAAGATCCGTGTCGTGAACCTTATCGAGGCTGAGTTGGAGAATGTAGTCTACCGCATTCAGAAAAGTAAGAGTGAGATACTTCATCAAAATAAACGTCTTTTTCATAAAACTGTTTTCAGGGGACATTTTACAGTTCCGGCTGTCGTCACCTTTGCACGGACATGGGATTATCCTGTTCACGAATCACCCCTTGTCGTCCAAGGGTGTGACATTTGAACGGACAAGTTTCCAGAGGGTGGAGTGGGTCGTGGATAAGGAAAATGAAGAGACTTTTGCCAATGTGACAGCCGTCTTGTCGGGATGTTTTCAGTTTTACTTCCACAAGGATGGGTATGGAGACGACTTTGTTTTCGTGACCTCGAGCTTATCTTATATGATTATGCGATAGGGTGAGAAGCGGTTCAGGATATTTCTTGGTCGATCCGGAATTAACAACCGGCACAAAGGATGAGACACTCCCGCTAGACGCTGTTTGCTGTCAGACGTTTTTTCCAAAGTCATTGGGTCCTTTTAAAGAATGGAAGGGACGACTAGAAGTTGCTTTTCAGACCGGCTACAACATGATTCATTTCACCCCAGTTCAGGTAAATTAAATTGATGGTATGAATGTCGACATGAATCAATTAATGTACATGTTTCCTCTGCAGCAACTTGGGGACTCCAATTCATCATACTCAATCGCCAATCAGCTTTCCCTAAATAAGATGTTTGGGAATGTTACTTTTGAAGATGTGAAGCAATTGGTGGATGACATGAAGAAGGATTGGGGAGTGAGTTCTTCTATTTAAATATTATCTACCGAAGCCCTTGTTTACTGTTGCCTTTTATACCTTAGGTGCTTTCAATTTGTGATGTCGTGTTCAATCACACTGCCAACGAAACCCCATGGCTGAGGACTAACCCAGAATGTGGTTACAACTTAGTCAACAGCCCACATCTTCGTCCAGCTTATCTCTTGGATTATGTACTGACCAAGTTCAGCTTGGATATTGCAAACAACGCTTACGCTGATAAGGGGTTGCCTTCCAAGATCACTTCTGAGGAGCATCTTAACGTAATTTAAACTCCAGTCCTTGTTTTCTGCAAATTTTAACATGATACGACCTTTCAGATCATCAAGGCCATTCTTAAAAATGAGTTATTGCCGAAAGTGAAGGTTGAAGAATTGTTTCTAGTGAATGTTGAAGAGATGGTTGAAAAATTTAGGACATTGATAATATGTTCAACGTCCCCCGTTACTTCCCAAGCAAAAGATCTAGAGATTGTCCAAGACCCAGAGTATCGGAGACTTAAATCAACAGTTGACATGGACTTGGCTACTCAGATTCATTACTGGCAAAAGTAAAGAAATAAGTCTAGATCAATATGCAACTTTCAGTAGAAAATATGCTAATATTTATTTTTCACATTTGACAGATTTGGGGGGAGTGATGCAGCTGGTGCTATCGAATCCTTTCGGAGCCATTTGAATTGGCTAAATGAGAATATGGCAAACGCCATTCAAAGTCATCTTCATCATGCTGTCGAAAATGTGCTATCCGGCGTAAGGTATGAGCGTTTACAGCATGACGGTCCCAAATTGCCGGAAGTAACAGTGAAGGATCCGCTCATACACAGGTATAGTTTCTGTCCTTAAAGTAAAAATCACCACTCGAGAGTCATTGTTTTTGTGCACAGATACTTTGAAGAAATCGGGTTTCCCGTCTGTAAAACTTTGGAGGAAGCTGAGGAACTAGTTCATAGTGACAATTCAAAATATATTCTTGCTCACAATGGATGGGTCATGAATGATGACCCATTAAAAATTTTTGCTGAGGCTGGGTCAAACGTTTATTTGCGGAGAGAAGTAATTGCTTGGGATGACAGTGTGAAGTTGCGGTAAGTTTCTTCTGGTATTGATTTGCAGTTATTGATCATTATGGTGCATTATGTATGTGGTCCAGGTTTGGAGAAGACCGTTCGACGTGCCCATTTCTCTGGGACATTATGAAAGAGTATGTTGAAACAACTGCCAAGGTATTTCACGGGTTACGCCTGGACAATTGCCATTCAACGCCAATACACTTGGCCGAATATTTGCTGTAAAATAGATAGATATCCTCATTAATTTAATGTCAAAATTGCTATTATTATTTTTAAATTTAGAGATGCTGCCAGAAAAGTCCGATCTGACCTATATGTAGTTGCTGAACTATTTACAAATTCTGACAAGACCGACAACATTTTTGTGAATAGATTAGGGGTTACATCATTAATTAGAGGTATAGTATTGCATGTTACTACATATACACATCGGGTTTTAAACAAGTGTATCATTTTTATAGAGGCCATGTCTGCAGCAGACTCCCATGAAGAGGGGCGTTTGGTTCATCGATATGGAGGTCTTCCGGTTGGTGCATTTGCAGATGAACCTGTTCAGCCATTGATGTCTACCATTGCTCACGCATTATTAATGGATCAAACACACGACAATCCAAGGTACCAACATAATTTTGTTTACAAAATCACAATATGTTTGACTGCTGTTGGTCTGTGTCCTTCTTAGTCCAATAGACAAAAGAAGCGTTTACGATGTATTACCCACCGCTGCATTGGTGTCAATGGCCAATTGCGCCACTGGGAGCAACCGTGGCTTGGATGAATTGGTCCCCCATCATGTAAATTTAGTTCAGTTTATGTATCAGCGACCTTGTGGAAAATCTCATTAATATTTTAAAATGTCGATATTTTAAAATGTTATTCTTTTCAGATTCATGTTGTACATGAGTCACGATTGTATTCATCTTGGTCTAATGACAGTATTGACAAAGCAGGAATAGTGAACACGAGTTGTGGAATCTTGGCTGCCAAAAGAGTTATCAATGATTTACACACAAAACTGGCCAAAGAGGGGTTCACTGAGGTGTGTTGTAATTTTTTCTGTCTATGAAACTTTAAACCATTCTTGTTCTTGGATCAGGTATTTGTTGACCAAATGGAGCACGATATTGTGGCTGTGACGAGACATCACCCACTCACCCATGTCAGAATCGTTCTGGTTGCATACACTGCATTTGCATATCCGGACCCCCATTTTCATAGATCAGGAGGTGTCAAAGATGTCCTGTTCGAAGGGGTTCTTGAAAATGTATTATTTGAGTGCCAACTGAAGCCCAAAGACGGGTAAGATATTGATGTAGTATGAACATGAACATGGTGTAATATAATAACTAATGTAATGTATCCTTGTGCAATAGATCCAAAGGTTCCTTTTTCCGACCAGTCGGGTTTCAAAAAGATGAAGCATACCTCAACGCATTGAAGGATTTTGAGTGCACAGTAGCTAGCGATTTTCCTATTGCAAACTCTCAGTTTGTCAAACTGGAAGGAAATGCCATAAAATTCGTGAACTTTCAGCCCGGATCTGTGATTGCATTTCGGTACATTTCCGTTCTAGCCACGTTACATTATTTCTTACTGATTCTTATTGCCTTAGAATAAGTGCTCCTGCCGCGTTGACTAATGCAGTTTCATCGCTACGTACGTTAATTTCAAAGGAGTCTTTAATGACAGCTCTTTCATCAGCAACCTTAAGTGATCTGAACTTTATCCTGTACAAGTGTGAAGACGAGGAGAAGGATTTTTCTGGATGTGGGACATATAACATCCCCCAAATTGGCAACACCGTATATGCTGGGCTTCAGGGAATTCAAAGTATTCTCGGAGATGTTAGATTAAGAAATGATACTGGACATCCACTATGCAACAATGTTAGAGATGGGGACTGGTTGATGGGTAAACACGTTAATTTTACGGATTTAACAACCTGACCTGGCCTAATTCGTTTGTGTTTATAGAATATACTTATTTTCGGCTGTTAAGATGTAAAGGAACCTCAGCTCTTGGGAGTTTAATCCAGAACTGTGCAGAACATATTCGTCATTTACCAAGATTTCTCGTCCCACGATATTTTGACATTGTATTCAAGAACGCGTACATGGCATGCATTGAATCCTCTTGGAGTCAGATGTCCAGGTAGATGTCAATATGTATTTCTTCTTTTAATCAAACTATGGTCAAAAAATCAAACCACTGTCATTTATTACATAGATTTGTGCAAGAGTCCTCTCCTTTTGTAAAGTCCTTAGCTCTGGGGTCCGTCCAATGCTGTGGCCTTAGTGTGTCAGGACCCCTTCCATTCCTTTCTCCAAAAATGCGAGATCCCAAACCATCGGTGATTAAGATTAATGAAAAAGACGTACAAGACTGCGGCTCATTGTGTGCAGGTAAGGACTTGTATAATAAATAAGCAATCAACGAATGGGAGAATTCCAACTAAACAAATGACATTTTTTAGGCCTAACACATTTTTCAACTGGTTACATGAGAAACTGGGGCCGTGACACATTTATATCATTGCCAGGATTGCTAATTAGCACGGGAAGATACGATGACGCCAGGTAATTCCAGTTCCATACACTTTCTTCACTTCAATTTCTGCAAAACGATTTCCCTTAAAATGTTGCAATGCATTTCGCAGGTACCATATATTGGCGTACGCCTCCGTCCTAAGACATGGCCTAATTCCAAACCTTCTGGACCGTGGAACCAATTCAAGATACAACTGCCGTGACGCTACTTGGTTTTGGCTACAGGCGATTAAAATTTATGTGACTGCAGTCCCCAATGGGGACTGTATATTGCAAGATTGTGTATCTAGGTATAACTGACCAAGCCATATTTAGCTTCTTGAAACGAATTTTGACTTTTCACCTTAGAATGTGGCCTGGGGACTGCGAAAATCCAGTTTTAGATCATTCAATTGTAAGTTTCGTGGTCTTATTGAAGGTTTTGTAAAGTAATTAATGCGTTTATAACTTCCAGGAACAGCCCTTACAGGATGTTATGCAAGGTAAGTTATTCATACATTGGAGATCGATATAATTTTGCACAGTGCAAAGCAATTACTACTTTGATTTTGATTCACAGAATCTCTGCAGCGACACTTTGAAGGGATAAGTTTTAGAGAAAGAAATGCAGGAAATCGTATTGACGCTCACATGAGAGATGATGGTTTCAACGTTGTGGCCGGAGTTGATCTTAACACAGGTAGGCTTTTAGTTTGATTTTGTTTGGTGTTATAAACTTGCTTTTGTTTTAGGATTCATTGTTGGAGGAAATCAGTGGAACTGTGGAACATGGATGGATAAGATGGGTAGCAGTGAGACCGCTGGCAATAAGGGTAAAATAATTTGGTTAATCAGCACGTTAACTTCGATAATAAATCTATCCTTGCTCAACCTTGATGTAGGTACTCCAGCGACTCCGCGTGACGGATCTGCCATAGAGGTAATGCACTTATTATTGCATTTGCGAATACTGATATTTTTATTTTACTAGCTTGTCGGTTTATCTGCCAGTGTCCTGAACTTTCTATCCGAAATGCATACGACAGGAAAATATAAGTACGCATCTGTTCAACGTAAGTGCCCTAATAATGTTTTGTGGACGCGTGTTGTCTTGAAGTTGTCTATTTATTTGTCTGTCAACAAAAGGGGGTAGCATTATCTGGACTTGGTCAGAATGGCACAGTAAAATACGACAGACCTTCGAAGAAAAGTTTTGGATTGCAGAGTCTTCCGAAGGCAAGCTGGACCCTCACGAAGAATTCATTCATCGCCGAGGAACATATAAGGATTCCTTTGGTGCTACCATCCGCTACTGTGATTACCAACTGCGTCCAAACTTCTTAATCGCAATGGCAGTAGCCCCACAGTTGTTCACCCCTAGCAGAGCTATGACAGCCCTTGAAAACTGCAAGGCGATTCTGCTTTCAAAGTATGGAATGCGGACACTCGACCCGTCAGATTGGAATTATAATGGCAATTACGACAACAGTAACGATTCCAGCGACAAAAAGTTGGCACATGGATTTAATTATCACAATGGCCCTGTAAGTCCAGTCCAAAGCACAAACCCTTTTTGTCTCCGGCAGTTTAACCTTTTCCGATTCGTTATCTAGGAATGGTTATGGCCAGTTGGATTTTATTTACGAGCTGTCTTACACTTCTTCACAATCCTTGGCCAACAAGAAGACGCAGTCAAACACGTGAAACAAGTCATGTCTCACCATTGGCAATATTTGCAATCTTCTCCGTGGAAGGGTTTGCCGGAATTGACGAATAAGGATGGTGCGGAATGCTGGGGAAGTTGTCGTGTCCAGGCGTGGAGCATGGCTACCTTGTTGGAGGTATTCATTGTGCACATTTTCAAGTTGGATGACGGATATTACTTGTTAAATTAATTTTCCAGGTTCTACAGGACCTGCATCTCCTCAAACAGTAAAGCCAAAAAGAGGGAGTGCAATATGGAATGAGCTTTAAGTCAGTCGGAATAGAGAATCTTCTAAAAGTAAATGCAAATACTCACTAAGAGATTGATCAGGGGAGGCAGTTGTACCTGCCTAGAATTATTAGCATACATTAGTACAAAGAGCTTAAATGACAATTGTAGCAGAGGAGTAACAAAATTTATTGTGATGTGATGAATACAATATTAGACAACTAAAGGGTGCTTAGAACGAAACTCAATAAAAATCTATTTCTGTAAACAAATGGTACACACTGCTGCGTTCTACTAATTAAATCATCGAATTATCAACACCTGCACCTCATTTTTCATTTGACAAGCAGACTTGTCACAATTTCAGTGCAGAAGAGTCTTTCGCAGTTTCCCCGAGAAGAGACAAAGAGAAGAGAGAAAACAAGTTGTGTGGGAATTGTTTGCAGTTTTCACATCCAGCAAGCAGAGATCAGTGACATCAACATGGAATGGACCCACGAACGAGACACCAACTGATTTTTAATGTTTATGATTGAAACTTAAAAAGCTGTTCCAAAAACTTTTGTATTCTAATTTCTTTCGGACGTATAGTGCTCGAACTGTCAGCATAAAAGAAAAGTAAGTTGGATGGAAAAGGCTTATCTAAGATAGATAAGATTTAAGATAAGAGAGGATTAAAAAACCTTGCTTTTTTATTTGTGCAGGAACAATTCAATTCATGTGTTTGGTGATGATGATGGCCTACAGATGACTTGTGGACATATTGACGAAGTCGTGAAATGACGAGAAGAAAAAGAGCCGACTTAAGAAGACTGCTATTATTATTATTATGATTCAAGGCGCATCTAGTACCGTCCAGGCCCTTCTGGGAACTTTATTCACATGGGGCCTGACAGCCTTGGGTGCGGCTGGTGTATTTTTCCTACATGGGGTTGCTGGAAATAATCAGGTCTCATTCTTATACTCTGTATGTATGTCAGGGAGTAATGTTTCAATTATCTTTGGTAGCGACGAATCCTGTCATCCAGTTTAGGATTTGCAGCAGGTAAGCTAATTGTTACAAATCGTGCGTACTTTTATTTAATTCTTGAATTGTATTGTAGGCGTGATGCTTGCTGCGTCGTATTGGTCTCTTCTGGCGCCGGCAGTGGAGCTCACTAAGGACAGTGACTACTGGAAGGGGAATGCGGTGATGGAGATAATACCTGTGACCTTTGGATTTTTGTTTGGTGCTTTGTTTGTGTATGTCGCGGATAGGATATTGGATCAGTTGGGTGTAAATTCACCTGCAGTTGCTCTAGGTGGGAACGGGAATTGTAATAATTTGCTTGCAAGTTAGGTAATATGGAACTAAGAACTTCATAACTTTATTTGGCTATTGTGTAGCTGTTGCGTCCCAGAAGTATGGCAGTACCTCTAACTCTCTTCTAAATGGTTTCACATCATCATCATCCCTGTCGACCGATCATTCTCGTATGTCCTTCCTAGCATGTAGCGATGTGCAAATGTGGACATGTGCCTTCAAACTGTTTTTTAAATACTTTTTAGATCTTGAAGCTGGAAATCAGTATCAAGGGAGTGATTCTATCTCGTCGCATTCTAATTCCGAGTACAAGGCTGCCACACAGTGGAAAAGAATATTGCTCCTCATTGTTGCCATTACGGTTCATAACATTCCAGAGGGACTTGCAGTTGGCGTTGGAGTAAGTGGCCATCTGGAAAAACTTGCTAATAACAGTGCTAACTGATTTTTTGTCATACTACAGTTTGGTGCTATTGGGAAATCACCGCTGGCCACATTTGAAAGTGCAAGGTGCGTGGCTGAGTAGCTCAAACATAAAGAACAATTAAATCATATAGTTGACACTTTGTAGAACCTTGTGCATAGGTATCGGGATTCAAAACTTTCCAGAGGGTAATACAGAGAGCCATTTATTTGATGTCATTATTGCAGTTGGAAGTTGGATTGACTAATAACCTTGTTTTGTAATTCTAATAGGTTTGGCAGTTTCTTTACCTCTGTATTCTAGCGGATTTTCCACATTTAGAGCGTTTTGGTAAAATTATTAGCAGAAAGCATGAAAATTGTTCTTATTCGTTGTGATTGTATTCGTAGGTATGGACAGTTATCGGGGATGGTAGAACCCTTAGCTGGGGTAAGAAAAATAAAAGTGCAACGAACCTACCCTCGTGCTTTCGTGGCTTTTTATAATTATATGACATTTGTGTTTTGTCCAGGTTTTAGGAGCAGTATTGGTGACATTATTAGAGCCGGTTTTGCCTTGGGTAAGTGAACAATTGGCATTTCCAAATTGGTCCATCCTTACTATAACTTCTGCTTCTGTTCTAGGCCCTAGCGTTCGCTGCAGGTATGTTAAACGAGACCAATTCGTTATCCACCTTCGTCGTTAATTGTCAATCAACACTTTTAGGTGCAATGATATATGTTGTGATAAGTGACATCATTCCAGAGGCTCACCAAGGGTAATACAATGCCATTGTCAATACATTCTTGCATTTTCTAATGATTCTCTAATTCTCAGGGGCTATGAAAAAATGGCAAACTGGTCTGCAATGATTGGTTTCGTCGTGATGATGTCCTTGGATGTAGGACTAGGATGACACTTGACTATATTCTTAATAATTTCTTATGTCATTCCCATTTTACAAAAAAGTATTTCAACTGTATTGACCTTGAGCCATCGGATCGGAAGTTTTTTAAATGCTGGACTTGTGCAATTTTTTACTAGCGTGTACATTTTTAAATACGAAGACATGACAATAAAATCCTAAAGAACTACCTAGAAACTACTTTGTCTCGGGTACTGTGGCGGGGTGTAGTGAGAATTCCGACGATTTGACTCCTTTGCGACCCTTCGGTTTCAGTTTGCCAAAGAAAGCATGCTCAACCTTGACGAACAGCTCGTTTTCGCATTTCTCTTGTGGGGTGGACTGGCTCTGGTTCTATTCACCCTCCTCCTCCTATCCATCCTCATCGTCTACCTCTTGAGCAAGCTGGGGGTGGGGGAAAGGCTCAACTCCCCCAAAGCTTTCATCGTCGTCATCTTCGTCTGCATCGTGTCTGCCATCCTTCTGACCATCTTCACTGCCACACCTCCCTCACCCAACCACCATCGTCCAGCCCACATCCCCCACCAACGTCTCAGAGCAGCACGAAGTAAGTCTCTAATCCTTTTGTCCTTTTTTCTGCAAAGCTGAGGCAAGTTGAGACAAGAAGTCCATTCAATTCATCTTATCCCCATCCATGCAATTTTGTGACTTTACCTGCTTGCTTGCTCGCATTTCGATTCTCCGTCTTACAAAGCTTTATCAGCTTCTTGGTATTTCAACTGTGTCGACCTTGTGATTTATTGCTTTAAAAGTGAGTATGTATTGGGGACACTGAAAATCAGTTGTTCCTTTTATTTCTTGGCTCTCAAAACATAATATTTCGTTTGGTGGTTGATTGTTGTTTGCTTGTCTGTTTGCCTCTTACATTTTGTTTGTTTCTTCCATCCCTTCTTCTAGATCCGAGAAATGCCAAGAAGCCGGCCTTTGATGACAGTGATTGATTAATTGAGACCAAATAAATATAGAATACCCAGGAGGACGATGAATACTGGCAGCAATATCATTGACTATGACCACAGGGATGATCCGAATGATGTATTATTCTCCCATTACTCGGAGGAGGAAGACACGTCACCAGACTTGATGGTAGTAGATGACGATGAACCAGAGCGTGTGAAGCCGTCCCAAGGTAAGCCATTAATAGACATGGATATTTTATAACATAAGGTTTCAATGATTTCAACCAGCAATGAGTGGGAACCTTCAGTCCTTCCTGGACTCTTGTCGTGCGGAAGCAGCTCGTATTGGGACAGAACAGGCTCAGAAGGAAGTGTCGAAAAGGACCGCGTCGTCTTCAACTGTAAAGATGACAGAAGCAAGTACCGGAATAAGGACTAAACGTTATACGGGTCTACTTGACAAGGTAAATAGATTTTGTTGAATTGATTTAACTCAAGCATTTCACTAACGTATGCTGTAGGCTTCACCAATTCTGCGACGCACCGAAGCTATCCGACAGCGCGTAATTAGAGAGTCAGGGGGTACTTCAAGGGGACTTAAACGGTCGTCGAACGATGATGGCGCAAAGGCTTCTGGGTTGGCGGGTACGGGGTTCACTTGGAAGCCTTCTTTCATGCCAGACGCTCCTGCGTCGGATGCTGCTGCGGAGCCTGCTACAGAAACGCCAGACGGCGGAGAAGAACATTCCAGTGAAATGACAACGACTGTGAAGCGTCAGCCAAATGTTTATGATAAAATTAAACAACGACTACAGAAGAAGCTTCTAAGTACGCAATCAGTGGTAAAGGTCAATGGAGACATTCGGGAAGTCTTGCTGCCTGTTCAATTCTCAGCGGAAGAGTACATCGACCAGATTGTCTCCTCTTCCTATAGATCTCAAGACTTGGTCCAATTTCATGGAAAATATGTCATTTCCATAAAACATCATCATTCAGCAGAGAACGGCCCGAAACACCAACAAAAGTCATCGCAAAAATGAAACAGCGTCCAGTTGAAGATCCTCTTCTCAACCAAACTTCCAAATGACGTCCAATAACTTGAGTTGACGACGACAATGGACTAAAGTCACTCTAGTTTGTAGGATTTTTCGGTTTGTATTACTTTTATAATTTTTGAATCATCATTTTTGTAATTTCATATGAATTGGTATGAAACAATAAATAAGTTTCAATACAATGTTAAAGGATTAGCACGCGTTTCATTTATCACGCAACCAACGTTGGTGTTGGTGTAGAGCAAACCATAAAATTCATGGGCATGTAATGCAGGATCAGAGTAATTTTTACAACTGCTATGCAAATGAGGTTATGTGATTTGACAGATGTTCAAAAGCGTTCGAGTCTGGATTTCAAGGACTCAACTGACGAGATGATTTATTGTTTGCATTTGCCTTGGTGGATTCTGGAATTTGATTATGTAATACGGCCATTTTTAACCTTTACGTTAGCGTACCAAAAATAACTCAAGTCAACAATATTTTTGCAATAATGGAACTTGTTATAGGAGGGACAGCAGCGGTGTGTGCTGCTTTTTGGACGGTAATTCAATTATCTATCTGTGTAAGTTTGGCGTATGAAAATTGGTTTTGCCCTTTGACCCTCCTTTCTCAGAACCCGTTGGAGGTCGTGAAAATTCGCATGCAATTGCAAGGAGAGCTCAAGTCCAAGGGAAACTATGCAGTGCATTACAGGTTACCTATGCCAAAATCCTCTTTGTTGCTTCAATCACAAATGAGTTGCTTGCGTTGGTTTAGAAATGTTTTCCATGCTGCTTACACGATTGCAACAAAGGAAGGACTTTCTGCTATCCAGAAAGGCTTGGCCCCAGCCCTGTCCTACCAATTTGTCATGAATGGGATAAGGCTGGGACTTTTTAACATTGCAGATACAAAGGGTCTTACAAAAAATGGGCGGACGGGGAAACTTGATCCACTTCGGAGTATGGCTGTTGCTAGTATTTGTGGGGCAACTGGAGGAGTGATTGGGTCTCCGTTTTGTTTGGTAAGACATTGAATGCAATTTACCAAGAAAGTTATAGCGCGTCTTTAATCTTTAGATAAAAACCCATCTTCAATCCAAATCCAACGCCAGTTCAATCGCCGTCGGACATCAGCATGACGCAAATTCGATGACGAAGGCTGTGAAGTCAATAGTAAAGTCCGAAGGTGTTCGAGGGTTATACCGAGGAGTTAGTACCACCTTGGTTAGACTAATGGTAGTTTCCGCTGTCCAGCTACCCACCTTCGCTAAAGCAAGAGGTAACTTACAGGACTCAAAGGTATCCGTGAACTAGCTTTATTCTAGTTTCTGCTTTCTTTTGTCAACAGAGTTTGTGACATCAAAGAGATACTTCCCTGAAGGAAGTCCAATTAATGCATTTATAGCCAGTCTCCTGTCAGGACTTGTGGTCTCTATTGCGATGGCCCCAATTGACTTGGTATCAACTAGATTTTACAACCAGGGGTTGGACGCCACAGGGAAGGGTAACTGCACTAGAGCTACGTTTTTCGAGCAATGTCTAAAGGTTAGATATGTTTATAGGGCTGCTGTATTCAACTGTGAGAAACTGTGCCTGGAAAATTTATGGGGCAGAAGGGGTCTTAGGATTCTTCAAAGGCTGGACAGCCATTTATTTTAGACTGGGTCCGCACACCGTTCTTAGCCTCCTATTTTGGGATCAGCTAAATCATAGTTACAAAAACTATAAAGCAAATCGTGTCTGAATTAAAAGAGTGATGAATGTTTGAATCACAACGGCGTTGAGGTGGAATTGTAGCGTCTCCTCACTTTGACCCGTCTTGGGAACTTTGGTTTTTCAGAGAATTGTACTACTGGTGGTCTGTTTGGTCGCTGCTGCTTTTGACCGAGATCGTTTTCTTCCACTGGTGCTGAGAAACTTTGATGTGTCGGTTGATTATTGTCTACTTCACCTGTAATTGCACTATATAGCTGTGGAGGATCCGGGGTTGTAGTTGTAGTAAAATTGAAAGGACGTGGTCGACGTCTTCTTGGGCGAAAAGAACGGACGGTGGGATGATTTGTCTCCACTCTATTTACAGGATTCAAATTATTTTCAGGGATTGTAAAACCATAAACCGAAGGGGCTCTTGTTCTTTGAGGTGGAACAGTGTACAGATTGTTCTCCATGTGTATTGCAGTTTGGTTTAGGTGTCTCTCTTGTTGCCCCAAAGGCGGAAGAACGCGTTGTTGCCCCTGACCTTGGTATATATTGTTTTGTGTGCTGTGAGTTCTAGATTTGGAAGGTGCCCATTGTTGTCGATATATTGTAGGAGGATTAAATGTAGCATTGGTTGGTACAATGTGGAATAAAGTGGGGGGAGAAGGTATTGTGGGGTTGTAGATGGGGCGAGAAGTAAAACTTGAAGTCGGAGATTCACCTTCGTTGTCATCTCTAACAATAATAATTTTCCTGCCGTGTTTTCTTATATTTTTGAGACTACCTTGGGCCAGTGGAAGACTAAATTCTGCTGCTGTCCTCTCTGGGTTTGGGTTGTTTAAGAGATAAAAGTCATGGTCATTTTGAAGTCTCCGAAGGTGATTAAGACGGGCACTTGTTGAACTTTCTGTACTTGTGCTGCTGTAGGCATCATAGAAATAATTTAGAGTGGTTGGACGATTACTTAGACCCCTGCTGCTTCCACTAATCGGAAGTCCATATCTGTCATAATGTATCTGATAAATGTCGTAGACTCCATGACTGTGGGGAATTGTACCACTGGGTTCATCGCTTCTACCATCCAGTTGGAAGGTGTAGAATCTGTCATGCTTCCTATTGGGTTTATCCCCATACCTCTCATATTCCCAACTCGGAGGTTGGGTCTTTGGAATTTTGTCACTTAGATTTTTATAGGTGTTCAGCTGAAACCAGTGTTCCAGTGGCAAGACCATGCCTTCATCTTGAAGGCTTCCAGATGAGTCAGTTAGCGTTTGGATGGGATGCCTACTTGCAAAACGTTGCTGGTACTGTTGTTCCTTTTGTGGCTTAGGGATTTGCAAAGGCGATATTGGCGATGGTAATAACGTTGGGTATACAAATATCTGAGGCCGGGGCGTGGTAGGACTGGGTAGCCTGTAGTTGCTCAATTTGTTCCTTTCGGTTGATATTTCATATTCGAAAGAGGCGTTCCTCAAAGGTTTGAAGTTATGAAAGGTGTTAAATCGTTGAGCTTCAAATGGATCAGTTTCCCATTCCCCACTGATTTCACATCTTAGTCGACTGAATAAATGTTTGAACAAGTCACTCAGATAATCCGTCACTTGATAGTCATTGCAATTGAACCTAGCTTCAATGTAGTATCTTTTGTAACACTGTTGGACAATGGCCAATTGCCTGTCAATTCAATGTTGAAATTAATAATCCTTCAAGTTCAATGTTTGGGAATTTATGATTTACGTACCTGCACTGATTTGTGTACGACACAGTTTGGCCTTTGATACAAGTCAAAATTCTATCTTGCAATTCTGGAAAGCACTTAAATACGCCTGGAGAAAAAGTAGTGGATGAGAAACGGCCAGAACGACGAGTGAGTTGACCTGTATCATAAAAGTAAACATGCAACATTCTTGTTCTCTTAAAAAAATTAGCACACTTTGACCAAAAAACTCACTCTCGGTATCGTAAACATTTCGGCAAGTAAATGTGAGATATGCGTCCATAAAAGCAAGAGCATTGGAACCTTTCGAATCTTTAAGGCAAATGTCCAAATCTCGCACGAATTGCAAGTTGCATGCTTCATTGCTACTCCAGTTCCTACACATTTTGACCACTGACCCATTCGGAACATTTTTGTGGTCCTTTGCCTGCCGTTCTTTGGAACTTGTACATCTTTGGTAATCCTAATGGAATGGAGAACGATCATAATATATTATTCACAAGGTTAAGAGAATGCAATTATTGCAATTATACTCACGCTGTTGATTCCTCTCCAGAAGCTAGGATTTTGATTTTCGCACAATACCCCCAACACATAAAAGTAGTGGTTGGAATTCATCGCTCCACTGCCAATGACATTGGAAATGACGACGGCTTCATTAAATACGTGGAACTGACCGTGGATTTGTGAGATGATAAGTCCAAGATTTAAGAGGAGGACCCAAGGGAAGGAAGAGGGTAATGGGTCAAAACGTAGTATCATTTTTATTTTTTAAAATATGGAACTGTATTAAATCGCACCGTAATTAAGGATTCTTCTATGATGTGATGGGGACAAGCGAGAACAGGCCATGTCCTAAATCACATCACAAAAGACAGTGTTTATATTTTGTCTCAAATATTTGCCAAGACTTAGCCTGGTAAGTCATGTTCAGAGAGAAGACAAAGTTAACTAAAGATCATTCACGAAGATGCTAAGAATGCAATTAAGAATTCGTTTGCCTTCCAGGAGGCATGTCCAACGGTTCAATGCTAAATGTTATGGTCACTTTACTTTGAGCATCATCCTTTTGCCAAAAGGCTTTGTTTCGTACACAATACACAAGCACTACATACATTATAAAGGGCTAATTGAAATGCCCACTGAGATGGAACTATCTTCTCAACAAATCTCAAGGTAATACAGGAGTCTCAAGTTCTCTTGTGCAACACCCAAAGTGCAATTTTGTTTCGTTTTGTACAATTCTGTACACTCCTTCTCTTCTTCACGGTTCGTAATAATATGTGCGTAACCAATTTGGAATTGACATCTTCCTCCTTTTAACTATCTTCTCCTCTTTTATGTCGATGAGATTACATGACTCTCATGAAATGATACTATGTTACAGAGAGGGTACAAAAACCTTTTTTGCCATTTTAGTGGGTGTGATGAGAATGAGTTTAGTGAAAAAGACGCAATTTTCTTTTTTTTACATTGTCCAAATTGCCACTTATGATTATGAACCATGAACTTGGATGGCATGATTGTCATTATGGAATAATCGGCTAACGATGAGAAGCGTTTTGATGTTGCATAACTTATCCACTGGAAGACATGATTCTAACCATGAAATATTCAAGGTTGTTTATTAAAAATAGTTTGATATGTACAAAAATTGAACGCTACAATTCTTTTCTACGTGACAAATTAGAGACATTTTGCGACTGTTCGTCCATACACTCAAAAATACAATTTTCCTCTACGTCGTCATTTGACTGCTCTCGACTTAATACTGTGGACAGACAGTTGAGGGTTTCCTGAAAGCTCTTTCCTTTCCCCAGGGAAGGGTCAAATATCACAGAGCCATTTGTGTAAATGATGGATGAGGTCAAACTTGTAGGGAAGGGGGTTAGGGCCACTGATTTTAGGTTCCCCGAATTTGTGAGCTCTGCATAGGACAGGAAGATTTTGTTGAACTTCTCCATTCCTCTTAATTTTAGTGAACAACGTTCTTCGATATGTTCCTCGCCCTCGAAGGGTGTTACCGATAGGAGGACCAATTTGGAGTTAGCTTTACGAATCTTCTTGGTAGTCTCTTGTTCTTGCAGGCACAGATATGTTTGCACAGTCTCTTTCTCCAAGGTACAGTTGATATGTTGAATGTGACCAGTGGATTCCAACATTTCCTTTAGTAGTTCTTTCCCACAGTCATGCTTTATGTTTGAGGCATACTCGGGAGAAATGTACCGGCCTATTTTAATACTCACAAAGTAAGCTAGTCCAGGATTTTTACTGTTTTTTGTACGCAAAGGACAGGTCGAGGACCAAGCTACTGTTATAAGATCTTCAATTTCTAATCCCAGTTTCTTCCTGCTGTCGGCAAATAGTTGAGACTGCAGACCTCCTGATGTCTCCAGCACAGCGTTGTAGTATAGAAGGATATACAATATTGTAGACCGTGTCATTGCATTTACTATTTCAAAAGCTAAAAGTTTCTAAAAATGCCAATAAATTAGTGGTACACCAACAGAGATTTTCCAGGATTGTTTTGTTTATACAAAATCATCTGAAAGGAAAAGGATGAGGGGGAGAAAATACGTCAGCTTTCCCTACTTTTCTCACTTTCCCCTTCGTAGTATCCAACAGTATTTTCTCCACTGTTAGTTGCCTACTTAAAATTATACCACTCTGTGAGTGAGGGTGAATAAACTTGCTATTCTTGGATGCATCATGATGAACGTGATATAAATTATTAACGAAGTTTGAAATGCGAAAAGAACCCGGAACTGCTGGAATCTACCTTTATTTCATGCTACAGATTCCATTCTGCAAAGCCACAGCCACAAGCTTTCAAACGACTTTATGCAACATTTAAAAGATGTTGGCTGCTTTTAGAAAATACGGTTTAACCAAGAAATTACATCAGAAATGCTTTCTTCTGATTAGTACAAATGGCCCCCCTTGCTCATGAATTAAGGAGAAAGTGTGCTAATATAATGACCTGGTTTTGAGGCCTCATGAGATTCTATTCTAATACAGTGAAAGCATTCAGGAATTTTAAAGTGCGGCAACTGGTAACGAATAGCATGCATGATGTCGTGGAATGAGAGGTGCAATGCAGATACTTTCTCTTGGCTACGATGGTACCCACTTTCTCTTCTCCTCACTTTTCTCCAATTCGGAGTTCCTTTCACTTTTTCACTCTAAAAGTTGTGTCATCATTGGAGAAAGTCATCGTGTTTGCTTCAGTCACTTTCTCGTCGTTGTTGTTATCTCTTTACAAAGGAAGTCCATGTGCGTAGAATGTGAGCATTGTAGTAGTGAAAGTTGTAGACAAGGCTGGATCCTTTGTTAACAGATTGCAATTTGTCACATTTTTTGTAGTAAAACTGGAAAGTATTTTGTTATAGACTTTAGACGTTAGAAAAAGACAATGGATGCTGGACACCCTGTAGAATGCTGTTCATGGGATATAACAATGGGAGCCGCAACAAACGTCTTGGGAAAATTATTTCTAAGTTGGTTTATTATTATTGTTTCAAGAAGTCAATGTCTAAAAGTGTTTAATTGCTTTAGGAAGTACGAGTGCATCGTCCAGTGCAATGCCAGAGTCAATAGACCACGTTGGGATTATTGTGTACAATAGGCTTTACGAATATGGCCATAGTGGAATCGTCAAATGTCCCGTAAGTATTCGCAACAGCTTCTTCATGTTCATAACTTTAAATTTAAAATCCTACCTATACGTAGCTTCCACGATCGGGAGAGGATCCCATGCCGCAGTACCCTGGTAAGATTTGAATTACTTATTCTACATCTTCGACGCTAAAAATTGTTTTTTTTGCGTGTTAGGTTGTAAATTGAGAAAAAGAGAGTACATAGGCAAAACATCAAAACCAAGGTAAGAAAGACAGCTCCATCATTCTACAATCATTTATCAAGCGACTTTTGTACTTTCATAGACATGAGTTTGTGGAATGGCTGGTCAACGTGAAGTATTCCGAATTTAAGTGAGTCACAGTAAATCTCAGAACAGGCCAAAGCAATTAGTTAACGCATATTTTAAGGGCTTCAAACTACGACATGATTACACATAACTGCCTCGACTTTTGCAAGGCTGTTTGCAAATTCCTCAAAGTGGCTCCACTTCAAAACTGGGAGAAAGTGAGCAATTGGCTCGGAAGCCACCAGCGTTTGGCGGACTACCTCACCAGAGGATTTCGCGTGCCCAGACACCTACGGGAGGAGGGCAGATCAGTTTCGTTGCAAGAGTCTGATACTGTACCTGACACAGCTCTCGATAACCCTAACTTTCAAAACAATGCGGGGTCAAATGCAGGTTCGGGAATAAATGGAAACATCATTCCTCCTGTAGGAAGGCGACGGAGATTCTCTTGTTTCGTTTCTCGTGATCGTGGTGCAGGATTACGATCCACTTCAATGGAAACACGTAAGAACCTTCAAGGCGTTTAGTACATGCAAATTGAATGCAACTTCCTCTTCATTGCAGTGCCGCCTACCTATGAGGAAGCCTTGCTAATGAACGTCAGGAGAGACTCAGCTCCAAAATATGAAGATTTACTATAAATTCGCCTAAGACTTTCATGTTATATGTTTTATTGCAAATCTCAAGGAAATACTCATGCAACAAAATACAGTGCTTCATTTTAGCCTCACGTTGTCTACCCTTATGATACGAATGAGCCTTAATCCGACCCCATGGTCTTTCTTCAATTTGTCCATCTCAAACTCCATACGTAAGAACAGCGAGATCAATCCAATTCCTGTAGAATGAAACGGAAGAGTAGAAGTCGAAGGTTCGATTGTCCTTTATGTCTTGAAGTAGGGTACAGCTTTCTTCATCAGAATATGAGTAGCTAACCACTCCAACCAATACTGAAATTCCCTTGTTGGCACCTCCACTAGTGTCATTATTTCGATTGACTACAAGCGGTCCACCAGAGTCTCCTTTCCCCGTCAATACTGGTTTGTCATTGTCGTCAACTCGACTTGACGTGCATATTACAGAGTCAAAGACGAATCGATACTTCATATATTTTAAAACATTTTCCACTGTCGTGCCAAGATATTGTTCTTCCATGTCCTTCTTCGTGCATGTGGTTTTGTTTTGTATTACCAGACGTCGTGACGATTGCAAGATATTCGGTGATTCAAAGGTGTATTGGAGATTGTCTGTCGAGTTGGTGCTCAATGCAATTGGACCTTCAGTTGTTTCTTCGTCTACTGCAATGGAATCATCCGTCGAAGTCACAGTTCCATTCTCACGTACTTCATCACTCACTATATCTTCTTCCAAGGGGCTTATCTTAATGTAGTCGCCCCATCCACTCAATAAAGCTTCTGAATCATAAAAGCTTTCGCCTATAAATTAGAGAATAAAGGTTGTCAACATATACTTTTGTGAAGCTCTAGAGGATGATGCACCTGACTGGGCTAAGTGTATTGGTTGAACATGATCTGCGAATTGTATTGGAGTTTTCAATTTGACCACTGCAATGTCGTTGAAGAGCATTCTACTGTCGTACGCGTAGTGTACAATTACAGATTCTATATCATGATCACGAGAGGTTGCATTGTTTGAATGGCTGTCATCAGTGCAAGTGTTCGAGTCTCCCACGACAGCTTTCACAGCGGGTAATGGAACCCACCCACTGGTCTTGGAACTAGAACATGACAAAGTGAATGAATGTAAGACAAAGTTATTCAAGTGTAATTCTATTCTGTCCGTACATTCCGTAGAAGCAATGCGCAGCGGTAAGAATGTACGAGTCACTTATGATTGATCCTCCACAAAAATGGGTGCCCTCATTGACTGAACAGTTCATGTCTTGCTTTTCCTTAATTTCTGCTGCACTCAGGACTTCTGCTTTGTATCGAAAGCTAACTTGCCAAGGTACGCTTGAAATCATGGTGTCTTCGCCATGTACGACTGATTGTGTTGTTGGAGGACTCAAGTTGGGCATTGCAGGGGCACCGCGAGACGTAGCATTTTTGTTTGTGCTACTGGATGCTACTACAACTGCTTGGTGTGAAGTGTTTGCGGACGCAGAAATAACCACAGGGACGCCAGCCGTTTCCGCTGTCTGCAGGTCTTTATCTTTATACTCCATGGGGGTCAACAATGATCGTTTTCCTTTAACCACCACTGGAGGACTTCGCTTCACATTGGAAAATGTCATGTCCATTGAATCTGCGGGAAGAGATGAAAGGTCATGACTTGATGATTCTGTACATGTTGTAATGTCTACCTACATTGTTTCTCGTATTGAAGAGTTTTGACCAACTGAACGATCCGAATATGCCATCGATAGGCTTCACTTGACATAAGTGCGATTAAAGTGAGACTTCTTAAGTTCTTGCTCTGTGGGTTGTTTTTATCTACTAAAACTGAACCAAAAAGATGTCATCAGTCACTTTTGCAGAATGACTAAACTTACATGAATATCCACTTATATTTCCACAGTGCGGAGCAGGGGCCCAAGATCCAAAGCCTCTGAAAAATATCATGTCTGCTTCACAGCTCCCCGCATCCGAATCTGGTTCAGAGAAGCCTGGACCATCCATCTCAACATGCAGGAAGTCAATCCTATAAGTTCCATAAAATATTAGTCAATCAATACACGCTTAATGTGCCCTTTACTTTATGGCCACTACATTCTGAAGCAACTCCACTTTTATTTGGCAATTCATATCACCCCCTGTGAAATTAGGGTAATTTGGTGACTTGAAGTGTATAATTCGTTGATTTGTTTTTGTGTCTCCACATTGTGCCATTGAGGACTTCAAAGCTGTATCATACAACAGTTAAAATTGACTATTGACTTTTAAAATATCTCCCATCTCACGATCACAGCAAGCCAAGTACTTGGTACAAAATCCAGTAACACGACCACCTTGGTCTTTGCACTGTCTCACATTCCCCGTGCAGTATCCCATGCATTTTTCGTTCAAGTCGTCTACATAAAGTTGAGAATGTACATATTTTTCGGGTTCCAAAGATTTTACTTACTTTCTTCAAGCATCCCTTCCGTCGTAATGAAGAGTAACTCCACCATGAGGACGAGAACACATCCGGATAACCAAGCCACTTTGGAAGTTGGACAGTGCTTCATGGTTTGAACGTTTGCATTTCAATTTTTGTGTCTTTTCACCACCACCACATCTTGCACTTTTTCAGATGACTGACTATGAATTTCTGATTCGCAAAAAAACGACGTTTAAAACTCAATTATTCACATCGTGGTTTTCTGTTGGTTTATGTTTCAAGGGTTTTCTGGATCGCGAAACAGATTGGTTTTAAAACACGACGAAAAAGATAGAATCAAGGTGTAACTTTTTTCATAATACAGAGTCAATAATATGGGTCACGCCTTTAAAACAAAATTTCATTGTTGCCACTATTACGTCGCCTGCATTTCATGGTCATCGAAAATAATGACAAAAGTTACCTAAACTCAATAATGGAGATAAAGAGATAATGACAGCTAAAAACAACAATGAATGATGTTATTTGCTTGCTTTGCTTCGTTATCCTGCGAAATGTGTCGGATCATGATGGCTTAACTAACATAGTCTCGCACCACCATCCTTTTGTCACTGCAGATTTAGATCTAAAGCGTTATTGAGGAATTTCATTGCATTTTAATTTACCAGTTTTACCTAGTTTATTCTTAGTCGATTGTTGGATGTACTATATTTTGTAAACTCTGCACTTTTGGATTGCTTTTGACCAAATATAAACTGTGTTGCGTCTATGAATAGCGTAGGAAGTAGGTTATGCATGAAAAAGTCTACAATTATTATTTTCAGCAGTAGAAGTGCTCATTATATTGTCCAAAAAATCATTACACGCATGTTGCATTTTTATAGTATTTCGAGTGCACCCAACTTGGCACACATAAAATAAAATAAACTCATTCAAAATGACAATTTGATGATGTTTGTGGCGTTATAAATAAGCTTAATTCTTTGAAATACTAACTTGCAAAGACTCAAACAAACGATGTAGCTAAAAAAAATGTCGCTTTAATTGCATAACTTTTGAGATGACTAAAATAGTTTGTCTGTCGAGTCGAGGAAGACAAAAATGAAACCTTTTGATAGCTTCAATGTACCCCATTTGGAGCCCAAGCACATCAAAATTCAATTCTACTCTGCAAAACCAAAACATTTCTCTCGGCTGTTCTTTGTTTGTGTTGGATTTTTGTATTATTGCGTCGTTAAAGAAGATAAAAACTAATTGAATTGGCAAAGGGGAGAGAAATGGTTGTTGTAAGTCCGGAAGGAAGTGATGGTGTGGACACTGTGGATGGAGATGCAAGATGTGGAGATCCTCCAAGTCTCCTTCCTATGGGAGGAAATAATAGTCCCATTGTTGGAGCTGGGAATAATCCTCCATGTTCCGCAGACACTGTCCTTGCAACTGCAGGCTATGACCACACCGTTAAACTTTGGCAGATTCATACGGCGCTGAATATCAAGACTTTTCAACATCCAGACTCGGTTTGCAATTATTTGGGTGTTATGTACATTCTTTTCTACAATTCTTGCTTTTTTTAAAAACTTTAGCAGGTGAATGACATCCAGATAACTCCGGATAGGAAGTCTGTGGGGGCTGCAGGGTTCCAGCACATTAGACTCTACGATGTTCACGGATCGAGTCAGAATCCGACAATAAATTTTGAGGGATTGTCCAAAAATGTTACCTGCATTGGATTCAATCGCGATGGGCAGGTAACGTCCTGCAAGAATAATGAGGTAAAAGGGATTGGCGTTGATTGATTGCTTTGGTTTGATAGTGGATGTACTCTGGAGGCGAAGACTACAGTGCGAGGATTTGGGATTTGCGGTGAGTATATGGAGATTTAATTGCAGTCGCATATTTCAAACGTTGATTTGTTTATTTGCCAATAATTATAGTACAAACTCAACACAAAAACTGTTTCAGACACATTCTTCTCCCGTGAACTGTGCCTTCCTACATCCAAATAGTACTGAATTAGTCATTGGTGACCAGAGTGGAACCATTCACTTGTGGAACTTGCGGAGTGACAGGACAGAACAATTGGTGAGTGATTTGTCAATGAGTTGAATGGAATCTTAAGGTGACGGGTCATCTTTCATTAGATTCCAGACCAGAGCGGATCTGCCGCTATTCAGGATGTCGCCATTGGTATGCGATAAAAATATACTTTTAGCTTTCACTAAACACTCCAAACCCCTTTTTATGGTCAACAGATCAGACAGGAAAATATTTGGCTGCAGTGAATAACAAAGGGGACTGTTACATTTGGATGCTCGAAGGTAAGGTGGTGAAAGTCCATTACAATGGTATTCTCAAGGGGTTCCTTCTTTCTGTTTTCAGAAGGTGAAGAGCTTCGTCTGAACCCCTATCATAAGATGAAAGTACACAAACGATACGCATTGTCCTGTTCTTTTTCACCTGACTCAAAGTGCGTCTCCAATCACAATTACAACGTCCATTGCAATGATTCATATTTATATTTATTCTTTCAGTTTGTTGGCTACCACTTCTGCGGATCAGACGTGCAAAGTGTGGAAAATGTCTGATTTCAAGTAAGCTAAAGTCTAAGACTTTCAGAAGTTGAATTACTTGACTTGATTCTGCTTCTCTAGCCTCGCCGCGGACCTGCAATGTTCGGGACAACGATGGGTATGGGGTGCTGCTTTTACAGGAGACAGCACCTACGTGATAACAGCATCATCTGACAAGTATGAAGAATATCGTAGATCCGATAGTATGTACATACTAACAGTTGCTTTGTATTTTTTCAGCCTTGCAAGACTGTGGTCCATCGATGGCGGCCAGACTCGACGAGAATATAATGGACATCAAAAACCAGTGACATGTGTGGCTTTCAGAGATCCAAGTATGACTTTCTAATTCCCATATGTACCTTCATAATCGGCTACCATTGTTCCTTTGTTCAGTTTAGTAATAGTTCTTCAATAAAAATCGATAATTGTTTCATAATCAAACAGTTTTATTCGATCAAGGTTATAATGTTGATATAGCTTACTCTGGTTTCTCATCATGAGTGAGAGAGAGAGATGGGGAAAGTTATATAACGTGTCTAGTCATAGTCATTTTATTTCAACTAGGTAACTCTAGTGTCTGTCTAACTCTACCTCTGTCAAATATAAGGTCAACATGGTTCATTTGAGTGCACATTTTTAAGAAGCTTACATGGAGAGTATGCAAAACTTTCCCCTGGTATAAAATACTACAATCTATGGCGTCTATATTTCTAATCATAACTTTAATTGCAGCTTTTCTCGCGTCAATACTGTACTGTTATTATACAAGACACTAATCATTATTACTATACTTAAAGGCTATACACACACACACACATACCAAAGCGTTGACGACACTCTTCATCATGAACTGTCTAATGATTAATTGAAAGTAACAGTATAAACCACTGAAAGGCATGGCAAAAAGGCTCATGTTATGGACATATATGAATACCTCGCACAATTAATTGGAAGTATAAGTAAAAAATTTCAAAGACTGTCACCCTACGCATAAAGATCAGAAGGGTTGTAGTAGTGAAAGCAGCTCGGAAGATGGAAGGGACAAATATTGTTTTTTTTGCTGTCTTATAATGATTAGGTATAGGTAATTTGAAAGGTATGCACTTTTCTACATTATGTTACATGTCTACCCTAGTAGATTAGATGATTGAGGAGAAAGTGGAAAAACCTTCATTTTTAGATACTTTGTTAATGTTAATTACCCTATATGTGTCTCTTGTCTTTCCCTAAAACGTGAGAGAGTAGTCATTTTTTTGGTAGAAAAACTGGTCTAAATGTTAACCTAGTAGTTTGTCTTTCTTTTGAGATTTCTCTTAAACACTACGTTTCCTCTCCTCGGCCTAAAATCATGCTACTCTATACAACATGTACGTTTAAAACATTAAAACAGAAATGAAATCGTATAAGAAATATTGTAACGCTAAATATGAGCAAGTTTAATGTTGGTAGTAGACCGTGGGCAGATCCACATTCTTCCCTTAATGTTACTTCCTATAGAAAAAGAAAGTGGATAAGAAGTGAAAGTATGGAAAAGTTATATGCCGACACTCACCTCTTCATTGTAGGCATAACATGTCGACGTTGGCCGCTTTCTTTCCAATGGTTCGTAGGGTGCTCTACAAATCTGATTAAGAATATCATTTCGTTTAGCCTCTTCCTGAATCTCTTCGTCTATCGTGTACTGCACTTCTTGACCCCCCATGTCCTTTTTATTTTCGGTTGGACGACACATGGAAGAAATTGCCACCAGGATTAAATTAGTACGATTTATCAAGTGGACTCCGTAAAAGCTGAGGAAAAATATATACTCGATTAGATACTTGGTCAATTAAGATAAGGGTTCTCAATACATACCCCCGTTGACCCTGTCCATCACAGTTTTCCCACATCCCAGGGTAGTAACCCGTATTGTAAAGATCCGCATAGTACTTTTTCCCATAAGTGTGAAGATAGTATTCTTTATGACATGGTCTCAAGCGTGTTTTGTTAATGGGTGCTAAATTGAAGAATGGATGCCAGTTGGGATTCTTCTCCTCTTCTTCGCTGTACTCTTCGTCTGGGTAAACTATTGTCAAAAAGCGTAATTATTGTTAGTTGTCTCACAGTGCCCCTTTTGTTCGCATCCTACCTTCGGCCAGGACTGACGCAAAATCTGGGGAGAAGAACGACTGGAGATTGATTTGTAAAGCCAGCCATGCCATCCGGCCGACAACCCATTTTATAAGCCACTGAAAGTATCTAAAAGGCTGCAAAATAACATGAATTTTAATTAACACATTTTTTTATGGTGAACGTATAATGATATGCGTACAGTTTGTAAGATGACTCCAAACCCAGATCTGCCTAAGAAGTGGTAGCATATAGCCTGATAGTCAACAATATGGACCCTTTTGTACAACTCGATGTTCACCAACTGCTCCATTACTTCTCCATTTATATTTCCAAAAAATTGACCTAAAGGATATTGATTACATCAACAGGGTTGTTTCAAACGTTGTTTAAGAGTGCTTTACCCGTGTACTCGTGCTTATCGGAAGAAATTACGACATAGCCATTATCGTCGAGCACGAAACAATCTAAATTTTCCCTGCATCGGAGACATCCTCCCCCACTCGTGCACTAAACAAGTTATTCCCATGAGATAACTGACGTTTGCAACCAAAATCTTACTTGTTGAGTGATGTTGAAAAATCGTTCAGCCATTTTCCCATGTTCAAATTGAACCCCAGTAACTGCGGCAGGGGCAGACGCCATTGTTCCTCTTCGTCCTAAACTCCGGTGAACAAATATTGCCCTTGTCGCAGTGGCAAAACTGTCTTGTCTTGTTCCAGCATCGTAAGGTACGGACACAACGAATGACCCACCCCGATCCACCTCATATCTGCTCACAGCCCTCTTGTACCAAACCTCCTCCGTCGCTTTTATGTCACTGTGGGTGAAGGGCCTAAGAACAAATGTTAGCTTAGTTGACAAGACTTGGGTAAAGTACTTGGTATAAAACTCTTACAGATAGGGGATATCGCTGAAATTGTAGTTCACCCAACGCGTCAATCCACTTCTGGTCGCGATGAAACCCACGACTGGTCTGAATGGCTTTATGATCTGTCTACCAAAATTACTTTTATTACATTTTATTCAGAGACAAAGGGTAGAGGTATCTCCATCCGAGGCAAAGCAAAATGCTGCCAGAGCAAAGATTGGGGAGAGAAAAGGCCAACACTTAACTTTCAAACTTTCTCTCAAACTTGTTTGAGTGAAAGTCAATTCGTTGTTGACGTAAAGACGTTGGCCACATTTATTTACCATACAAACTTTATATCTTTGAGAACAGTGTACAGTTACCTCTTGCACATAGTGCATGAATGCTATTGAGAATGCATGTCTTGTAGAAATATAGAAAGTTCCAAAGGTTTAGTTTTTTTACTCTTTTGATATTGATATTTCGAGATGGGGTAGATTGAGACAAAGCTACTTCAAAAACTTTGACATTTGTACACTTACTTCTTGTCCTGCTGCTGTTGGAATGCCCTCCACCACTTCATGTTGTACACTCCAGTGATATTTGCGTCAAACACGAGGCTCTGCATCAACTTCTTGTCGCCTGCAAAAGAAAATTTTGAAAATTTTGAATAGGCTGTCTTGTGGTTAATCAATCTGCAAAAACAGCACTATATCACTCACAAATATAGACTTGGCTGTCAAGGCTTGATTGCCTTCCATGTATTCCAATCCCTGTTAGATGTTAATGTTTGCCACACACAATTCTCATTTGTAGTGGTATAATTTGATGGAAAATCTTGGCACACAAATTTTTTAAGGGACGAACCTGTGTTTCTCCACGGCCAAGAATGGTTGGCCCTCTGAATTTCATCGAGGAAATGTAAAACCAGTTCTTCCTTATTTCTGTATTCTGGTAGCGAGCCTCGTAGATAATCACAGTAACACCAATCAGGGTTTACTCTCCATTGCCGTGGTTCGTGGGGCAATTCGAAAAATTGAGTTAGATTCTTTCCCTTTAAGCAAATTAGAAAACCTCCAATCATTTCTTTCCTACATCACAAACAACTGTACTTACAAGAAGGGACAAATCTCGACGAATTTCCATTTCTCCGGCTGTGATATCAAATTAGAAATTAGATTCAACTTTCTCCACTTTCTTTGATCTATGACGCTTGCTTACATAGTTCATATTGCTGTGAGGTTGGAAGCGTGACGACAAGAGTGTAAGACGTGTTAACAATCTTCACATAAGCGTAATCTTGCTGTCGAAGAACAACACGTCTCTACAATTATAAAAAAATCAATACATGAATAGCTGAATAGTCATGTTTTTTCTCAAAAGAACTTACAAAATCGTCTAAAGGAACCCGGACAGCAAGAGTCTTTATGTTGGGTTTGTCGTCATTTTCCATATGAATAATTTCATGTCGCATCTAAAATAATTGGACCTCAGTCATAGAAGTCTTTGATCTTTCATGCAATTTCCATTCTTACCTTCATAAGTTTTGGATCAGTATTTCTCGCGTATATGTCTGAATCTGCTAGTTCAATTTTGGTCAGGTCAACCGCATTGTAATTCGGTTTTAGCAAGTCGTTCATGAACTATCAAGGAACATAGTACGTTTTAAAACAGCGATCGAATACTGTAAAATGATCGTAATTTACCAGAGGTCTCCAATCCGGATGGAACAAAACAAAGCCATTCTCAGTCACTGCGAACGCGTATCCATTTACGCCAATTTTAAAAGGTGATGCCAATTTTTGCAACTCTGCTATTGGAATGTCCGTTCCAACTACTCCAAGAAATATTGCTATCCGATCCTACAAAGTTGAAATGATTTAGAAACTTAAATCTTGAATGACTTCATCCAGTACACATGTTACAAGTCGACACAATTTCTGAAAAATAATTAATTTGCGGTGGGTGGGGTCTCTACAACTATAGTGTACTGGCTTCAAGCATTTATGTTTGGTTAGTTGCACGCAAGCGACTAGTCTCACAATATTTACTATTGCTACTAAAACTGATATGTACCTTAGAATCATCTATTGTCTCATTAAATGCCTGAGATTTACTGGTGGACATCTAAAATTAATTGGCATTCAATAATGTAATTAGTTGTTTTCCACTACACTGTGAACCTGCGTCGACTTATTTTCTCTCTAATGTTCATATTAGACTGATTTTTTATATAATTGTAGTCATTTGGTTCAATATAGACACATACCTTTTCTTCTGTGATATTCCTCCGATCAAAAACTGGAAGGGAGGTGGATACCATGAAGCGAAACTTTCTTTTTGGTCCCCACTTGGCCAGATTTTCCTATAGATCAAGATTATGAGTGTAATAATATAGAATTTTTGGCTACATCAAGGGTACTATATTTGCACCCTATGCGTAGTCATTGATTAACCTAATTTCATTATTAAAGAAGAGGTAAGAGGTAAGGTTTCAGAAGAAAGAAATTAGAAAATGCAGAAATAGTGCAAGGGGTAAAATGAGACACTGAGTAGCGTTGAAGGGGAAAAGCATTTTGCTGCAGGACAGGTATAAATTGCAGTCTAGCACATTTTTCGCCTAGAATTGCAAAAATTGCTCTGCATGCGTATCATCCATCATCCATCAGTCGAGATCTTAAGATATAAAGTAGTAGGGGTACGCGCTAGAGCTAATATTTCAGACAGAGGATAAGCGATTGCACGCCATATACATTCGCATTGTCTCAAGTTATATGCCGTAATGAACTTTCCCTCAATTTTCTTCATAAATCAGAACCCACCATCTAAACGAATTTCCCGTTAAATCTTGATCCCAGGCCTGAGTTTAAAAAGTGAAGGTAGCAAACTTCCATGTATTTACTTTACTCCAAGAACCAAACCGAAGAAACCCACTTGACCTCATTCATAATAACACTTACGTATACACAGTCTCACTCCAAATACATATCTGGAACAGTGGGTTATTTTCGTATGGTTGTAAATATCTGCTTTGTTTATGTCGATAAAGAGTTACGATCGTATATTCTCAAGGAAGAGAGAAAGCGTTTCCGGTAAACCGTTTCTAATTTACGACTTTCACCCCGTTGAATTTAATTTCGTTTTTAAACCAACTAAACTCAATTTAAAAGCCAAGCAAGTACACTGCGAGTGTTAAGGAACGCTAGGCTAGGCATGCAAGCTGCTACAAACAATGTTCACTTCTAAAGTTACAAAACTGTATCTCTATTGAGAATGTTAGAGGCAAATCTAATAAACTTCCTACATCAACTGCAACAATAACAATTATTATTTGATAACCTCTATTGATTTACATATAAATTCAATAATTAACCTGGTCTACGTCTAAAGACTACACACTACTTTATAGACTATAGTCTAAACTAGGCTTCTACTCCTACTCTACCCTTTGATAATTACTGACCTGTTCAGCCTCTAGTTTGGCCTTTTTAGACAATAGAATTTCATTTTGTTTCTTTAAAGTGATGGCAGCGGCTTGTGGAGGGTGCAAGTGTGAAGGTGACGTTAAGCTGCTGGTTGTACGTCTTGTGCGAGATAGCTGTAGTTTTTTTGAATTTCAGCGTTAGTTATTGATTGACCATACACAAAAAACATAAGTAGAAGAGAGCAGTAATTGAATGATACCGAATTGAGATAGAGACTATATTTTTGGTAGTTGCAATAATATTGCACACACGAAACAAAGGAGTATAATAGCAATCAATAACGTTATTGTGAAAGTCAAATGGGAAGAACAAATCCAATAATAATGATTTTTATGGCACGAGAAAACGTACGTGCAAGAAACATATTAATTTGAGAAGCAATAAAGGTGTTCAATTCAATTAAGATTAACAACACCCCATACAGAGAGAAAGAACAAAGCTTAGTTCCGCGACTGAACGAGTTAATTTGGCAGTCATTAATCTTTTAGGCATGACCATCGCTGAACGAGAACGAGTCAAGGAAGCAATGGTATTTTTTTGATAGAGCCGATATTGGGTGGTGTAGACTTTCACCTGGTTTGATCATGTCAAGCTAATATTATAGTATAGAAGACCCTATCCCATGCACAACTTTAATTGGCACGATTTCCTTAATAGGATTGATATTAGAAAATAGGACTATGAGTTTTGACGATTACTGAAGGAAGATAGATAAGGAATCTTAATTAAAAGAGAGTGAACAATTCCCTCGACTTGGTTTTGGTATCTTGCCATTATTTTCTGCGGCTATGCAAGCTCCCATTTCTCTCATGATTTATGCTGGCAGTTGTAAAAATGTAATTATTGACCTTACCCTATTCTGTCGCTCTTCTTCCGCCAATAACTCCCTCAGCATGTCTTCTGGAGGATCGATCATTTCATGATCAAGGAACTCGGCGACGCGTCTACCAGAGTAGGAAACTGTTGGCTTTTTCCCTTTCATGCTTGTTCTGAGGTCCTCTTCTTCGTCTGGACTTAAGTAAAATTCCTGCTTTTCTGTGTCATTTTTGAACTTTTTCAACAGAAGTTTGTACTTCCGTGATCGATCTTTTTGCTTTTCCCTATTTTTCTCATCCCACACCCAGTCCTTTATAACGAAAGATGATTGTTATCTACTTTCACTCGGCTTTCTATAGTGGACTGTACTTACCACTTCGTTGATGTCCACAATGTCAGCATACACATTGGTCCATGATAACTGCATGCATATTCGTGTCAGTTGTTTGCAAATTGGTATGCATGATGCTATTTTATCTTACCGTGTGCGAATTTGCCATAACCATTGGACGTGACATTAGGGCAAGGTACTTTAGCACCTGTTCTTCAACTTCACCCAAGGTGGTAACGTGAGCAAAATATCCTAGAATGAAAAGGTATGTTACATAAAAAGCGGCGAAAGTTAAGTTGGAGAAAGTACCTCTGTTGGTGCATGCGATGTGGAGGATTTCACTTTTCTCCGTAACATCTCTGCCTATTAAATAAGTAAATACTCTAGTTCTGCCGGGCAATTCTTCATTCCTGGGATTAAATATGCTGTTGAATAAATCCGGTACTCCATCCGTGATTAGCATGATGGCTTCGTTGCAATTCGCAGAATCTGTATTTATATATTTGTGGTATTAGGAGGATAGTTTATACAAAAGATCAAAAAGTGTGCGTACCTGTTCTATTTGAATCGCGATGCTTATCCAGTAACGCGTAGGCTGTGTTAAGAGCTTCTGTGAAGTTGGCCATGTCTTTGGTTCGAGATTGTTCAAGAGCTACTTTAAATTCGCGAATGTTTTCTAAGTTGGCCTGTACGGAAAGGAAAGTATTGCTAGAAGAAGTATCATTAGATAGATTAATTATTATTGTATTACCTGAACTAATGTGTCCTTAAAGCAAGGAGCTACTGGACTTGTGTAAGTTGTGAAGTTTAATACACTGACGTAGTCATTCTCTGTTAAAGTATCTAAAATGGTATAAACTACATGTCTTGCGATTTCTCTCCTCAAGCCCATCATAGAACCTGAATTAGTGGATCAAATTGATTGATAGGGTATGCCAATAAACATGCAAATAAGAAAACACTGCACCTGAGACGTCTTGAAGGATAACAATGTTTTTAGGACTATTGGCAGCACCTGTGTACCACGGTCGAGAACGGCAGTCATAAATGTCTGGGTCATGTTTGTCAGTATTGTCCTTTGGCCACTTCATTGCTAGGGTGGAAAATTTATGGTTAAATTATTCATACAAAGATGAGAAACTTGATAGCACTTCAGTCCTTCTATCTAACCCAATCTTACCTGGATATTGTCTTAAAAAGCCCGAAGAGCTTCCAAAATATTGCCAGTGTAACGTAGGATTCTTTGCATAATTTGTTCGGAAGGTGTCATCCATTCCTGCCGTCCAGTGTATACCGTCTAATATATCATCTCCTAAAATCGTAACGAGAATTCATGCACAGTCTCACTTCAGCATAACTTATGGAAGAGTACTTACGCCTATCAAAGACAAAGGAAGGAACGTGAACACTACTGGATTCTAAATTGACTTCTGCTCCAAAATGTAAGTTCTTCCGGAGCTCTATCGTTTCGTTTAAGAGAGGATCTACTTGTTTCATGCTCTCAATATCTTTGGCACTCAATTCTGGAGGAGGAATAAAATTTATTTTCTTCGCATTTAAGTACGACTTTGGTGGTATTTCTCTGTTGGTAGACTCCTGCTTTTCAAAGTACTCAAGGGCTCTAGAATGGGAAAATATAATTTCATCATGCAATTAAAACGAGCATTGTTAATGTATCTTCATCTATTGATTTCGCATTAGTATGCATGTTTGCTTTGTTAACTCACTTTTCTTCAGCCCATCGTACTGTTTTCTGTAGGAGAGAAAGGTAAGAAATGAGATGCATCTATTGGATGGCCAATTTATCGACTTACTTTGATGGCATCCACTTTCTTGTTTAGGGAATCGAATGTATCAACGGCCATTTCTTCTACTACTTTCTTCAGGTTGACTTGAGAAATTACAGAATTGCTAGTCTGAAATCTCTGTACGAACAACAAAGAAACGTTAAAAGTATTCAGCATATAGGTAAAGCGTTTGAATTTGTCTGGCAAATGACACATCGCTTCATTACCTTTTGCAATTCATCGTATCTGGTTGCGACATTTCCAAAATTGAAGATGTCATTTCCAAATGTGTCTGTCCAATTTTTGAGTCTGTTTGAAGCATAATAAGAAGAGAGAAGGATCATTTAGCTTCACAAGCAAGATCAAAGGAAAAGTGAAAGTTTCTAAATCTTACTGGCTTCCAAGAATGTCTTCTTTGCCCTGCACGACGAGGGGATCGGATAAAGCGGGGATCCCCACAATCAGCAACAAACATGTCAACATATCACAATGAGAAGAAGGGTTGAACTATTTGGGCAGTGACTTCGTCAGACCTTTTCTTCTTCGACGGGACGACTTCAAATCTTGAGGTCATGTCATTTCTTCTTCGTACCATATGAACTTAACCACCTCACTTACACACACACATCGCTCACTCACACAACCACGCCTCCACCTCCAAACACCAACGACGACCAGGACAGAGTATCTGAGGGGGGCTGCCACACACAACACAATTATTGCTTTCCTTCTATCTCACCCCGCCATGCCTTATTATTGATTCCATTTTCATTTTCAAAATAACGCTCTTAAAATGGGACGTGAAAGCGAGTGGGACCGATGATGATGCGGACTTTTCCCTTTCTCGTGTATATCCTTTAGCTTTGCTTTGTAGTACTACACACACGGCACCAGCCCATTCAATTCAGCCCTCTCTCTCTCTCTTGCGCTTTTACTCTGGTCTCTCACTTGCGAAAGAGAAAGTTATTATTATAGCAGAGGATGAATGCCAAGGCATAGTTAGGCAGTAGAGTGAGTCAACTCAACCAAGTAAAACTGTTTGAATGCCGTCTAGACCCCATACTCGCGTTACAAATCCAAATGCATGCAGACTTCACTCCTATGGTAAAAGCAAAAGTAACCAACCACAGTAGTAGAATACTGCTGGTGGTGCAGAGTAGTTGAACTTTCTCCTCTCTCCACCAACACACATCCTACTTGCTTTTTCCTGTTCCTATATATTATCGCTTTTGACTGTATCTACTACTCAAGCTCTTAGTCATGTCTTTGGATTGTGTAAAAGAGGGAAAGCCCAAGTTCCGAGTCGTCCTTCCTACTTAATGTGTGATATCGTATAAAGAAGAAGGAGTTCGTTTCGTGGTACAATCACCAACCAAAGCCAAACTGTGAGGCCTTAACGCCAAAT
>JAQIWU010000028.1:0-50379 GCA_034696445.1 Isotomiella minor
TTTTTTGAAATTTTTGTAAATAAAATATTTTCTAAAGGGATGTAGGAACTTGCTGGAACTGCCTGGTAAGTTGAAGTTGAAGTTGATTTAAATGAGGGGTGTACAAGTTTGACAGAACCATATCGTTTTTGTAGACTGTCTAAATCTTGACCCTGAGCAAATTGACACGGAGTGCTTCGCTCCGGAAAACCCACAACGTGCCGATAGTGTTGGCCATGTAGGGAACGTGGATGCAATTTTGGCGTCTGATCCCTTTGTGGTCTGCACTGACTCTTCTCCCCCCACAGAGGACCCCGATGCAACAACCACAACCAAACGCCCTGAGGAACCTGACTTTGTTTCTTGCGCTGGCAAAGAGGATGGCGCATATCCTCATCCTCTCGGATGTGACATGTTTTACCTCTGCTTGAACCAAACGCCCTCAATCCATACCTGTGTCGAACCCTACCTTTTTGACCCCGTCCTTAAGGTATGCAACCTCCCTGAATTTGTAGACTGTCCTCTATCCTGCAGTGGAAATGGAGTTGCCCCACACCCCCACTATTGTAGCCTATACATTCTTTGCAACAATGGAAACTCCCACGTTCTCCAGTGTCCAGCCCCACTCTTGTTCGATAAGCTCATGCTAACTTGCCTACCACCAGAAATCGTTAGGTGCTGATGCTGATTAGAGGACAATCGACAAGGCCCTTGAATATTACAATATTATAAACATTATTTATTCTTTGTGATCATTATTCATTCAATTCAATTTCAATATCATCATACACGCTTACATATCAAATGAGGTATGTGTAAATAATTACACGCATATCTTCTGATCCTGACCATCACTTACTTGTGTACATAACAATACTTAATTTGGCTTCACAGAGAAAATATTTAGAAACATGAGATCTGATCGAATAAGAGTGGTGATTTGAAATTATATATAAACAATTACTAATTTAGCCTTCAGTGTGAAAGTTGTGTACGGGTAGATAAAAAAATCATGAACAAACTTTGGTATTTTCTTTTGGAAAGCTAAAAGCGTTGGGGGTTTCTGTTTCTGTTGTCTTTTAAAATATTCTCCTTCATGTCTTCATCGTCAGCAGCTCCAACGACAAAAAAGCAGCCGCCCTTGTTCGACCCTGTTGTTTGGGTTGTTTCAGGCATCGTTTTAGTTTGAAGAGTTGGTCTTGCCGGAGATGGAAGGGAGCCTTTTCGTACAACAAAGGTTTGACGGGATTCGGTTCCACGATCCTGAACTACGAAAGTTTGACGAGAGTCGGTCCCACGGACATCCTAGAACAATAAATATGATTATCAAACATTTGAGTTAAAATGAGTGAAATGTGCGGTCCATACCCCTGTTTCAGGAATGTATCCACTTTTCGCACTTGCGTCGTGTTGAAAAGCTTTCGACTTGTCAAAACGAGGTTTCGCAGCTCCATGACCGCTCGATACTACTTGCTGATGAAGTGACTTGTTGTCATTTAACAACTTGGTTAGTCTGGAACGCAATTCGCCATTTTCCTAAAACCAAAATTAAATGTTTAAGTGCAAAGCAAAAATCAATCAAAGAACGTTGGAGATTTTCATCACATTCTTAATAAAAATAATTTGATTGTTATGTTACCTTTTTGTAAGCTTCATTCTCATTTTTCAAATTGACGACATGGTGGATCCTTTGACGATGGTTGTGATGACCCATAAGATTGGCATATTCAGAGCTCATCTTTTCATTCTCCTCCTTAAGTTGAGAGTTTTCAAGTGTAAGGGATTGAATCTCCTGGCTACGTTCGCCCAAGGAAGCGTCGAGCGCTTGTTTTTCTCCCTGCCAAGCTTCCGACTTTGCCATCAACGATTTAACTTGTTCACTTTTCTCCGCAATATCCGCTTTCAATTCACCAACGGTGTTCTGAAAGAGCTCTTCTAGCTTCGTATTTTTCTGGATGGCAGCGTCAAGATGACGTATCATTTCTTTAGACTTTTCTGTTAGAACAGCGAATTCACGGGTCGTCTTATCGTTCTCTTCCTTCAGTGCAGATTTTTCTATAAGAAGGGACTGTGAAAGTTGTTGACTTTCTTCACATTTAGCTTCTAGCTGTTGCTTTTCTTCGTTCGTCTTAGCGGTCCCTTCCTTGAGTTGAGAGTTTTCAAGTGTAAGGGATTGGATCTCCTGTCTAAGTTCGCCCAAGGAAGCGTCGAGCTTTTGCGTTTCTCCCTGCCAAGCTTCCGACTTTTCCATCAACGATTTCACTTGTTCACTTTTCTCCGCAATCTCCTCTTTCAATCCCCCGACGGTGCTGTGAAGGAGCTCTTCTAGTTTCGTGTTTTTCTGGTTGGCGGCGTCAAGACGTCGTACCATTTCTTCCAACTGTTGATTTTCTTCTTGTAAAGACAAAGTCGAAGAACGGGTAGTCGAGTTAGACCTTGACCTTGACAGTGGATCGTTGAAATTCTTTCCCGCAGGCCTTCCTCGAGGGACTGGTTTCATTGGGGTCAAAAACTCTCCATCCTTTTCAACCCTAGGCTCCGTGTCCCGTCCGCTGTATCCCTCAAAGGTCAAGCCTCCTTTGCCACCTTGTTCCAACTTTGGATCATACTTTGTGCATGGCGGAGCACACCCAACTATGTTCAAAGTCAAAAAAATAATAGTGAGGCAACATCAAAATTAAAAACATCCAATTAAAAGTAGAAAAAAGGCTACCTGGGTCCTCATTAAATCGCTTGACTCTTGCCTTGCTGAAAGACATGATGGCTTCCTTTTCCTTCCTTCCTCACAAATTGGATTTGACTCCGACTTGCAGCGTTGACGTGATGAAGATAATGATGCACCACCCGTCACAGGAGAGGAGGAGGGGGTGACGACAAACCAAAATCCTTTCCTTTTCTCGATCTGGAGAAGGTCGTCTAAAAGAAAAAAGAAAACACAGTCAAACAAAGTACCACCACCACCAAACCAAAGTACTGAGAAGTCTGCTCACATCCTTCACCACCAGACACTTGAACTAACTAAATATTAACTGCTAATAATTGTGAATTACTTACACCCTTTGATAGTACCAACCTTGACTTTTTTTGACAGTTGATGTAAAAAAAAAGTTTGAGAAGAGAGTAAAAAGACAGACAATCAATCCGACTGATGAGACGAGAGCCAGAACCTACAAAGAAAAGAAACAGTGACCTGGTTACCAAGTGACAGCTAATTAATTGATGAAGATTAATTAAATTAAGTGTTTTATTACCTGGTGTGTTTCCTTCAACTTTTTTTTTCCGAACCGAACACACTGACTTGACTTGACTCACTTGCTTCACTTGTTGGACTGACTGGACGACTGGAGAGAGGGTTTCTTCTTTCTTCTTCTTCAACTCAACGGTCTCTTTCTTCTCCGCGGCCCCCGCCTCTCGACTCTCTCTCAAATGAGCCAATGGAGAGGGCTTGCTCCGCCTCCCTCCCAACAGACCGTCACAACAAAGACCATGCATTTTCATGCAACTCTTTTTTTTAAGGTTAAGGTCCAAAAAATGTCCATTTGGACTGTCTTGTCTTGGGTGAAATCTCACACTTTCCCCATATTCTTAATTGACGACCTTATTGCTTATCTTATCTTAATCCTGCTTGTGCCAATAATAATAACCGATATGAGTTTGCTCATCATCATCATCATCTCCTCCTCCTTGTCGAAAAAAACTGGATAAGATAAGCAGGAAAGTTACAATTAGGCCATGTGTCGCTCACACAGAAACACACCTTTTGAATTCTTTTGAATTGCCATTCATTCATATATCTTTAAATCTTTGACAGGGTTTTATCATCATCGCTCTTACAATTAGACAAAAGGAGATTTCGATGATTTCCGCATTACATTTGAATTGCAAAATGCTAGATACAAATATCCAAGGATACTAATCTACGAAGGGAGATCAATTGTTCGAAGCTACTTGGCCCTATCCGTAGTAGTAGCCTCCTGACATTCATTTTTCAAGGGAATACAATGACACAATTATTTATTTGCTCTCATATCAATGTCAAGGTGTTGTTAAACACGTCAATCTGTCGTCTGCAAATCACGGGACGCATACAAAAGAAATATATGTATATGGAGATGGGAAAATTCATCGAAAAATGCAAACGACATTTAGTGGGTCATTGCATCATTGTCATGTCATTCACATTTGACATTAGACATCATCATTTCACATGTGTGTGGTTTAAACCAGTGTCTCGTGGACTCGGGATAAATTGGCATGATACTTTTTGATGTCCAACAAATTAAACAAATGATTCGACAGCTTATCATTATAAATTAAGTAGTCTGTGATGATAACAATTAAATATTTAAGCTTTATACCTTGCATCAGAGGATTGCATAATACGCCTACATTTTAACTCGAATGTGAAGCATTGTCAATTGTAAAACCGTGGGCTTCTGCATTTCACCTCACCATGAAAACGGTCATACTACTCCTTCTTTTGGGGACGTTAAGCTTGTCCAGAGGCTCGGTGGTTAGCCGTCAAGATGGTAAGTTACACTTGATTGATTACATAATTTCTATGTTCATCAATTTTTTTTATAAATTTTTTAGACAGTGATCAGAAAATGCATCCCGTTCACAAGTTCAGTGGACTAAGACTGGCTGATTATGAGGGTACAGACAGACAGATTTACTTTCATATGGATTGAAGAGTCAAAACTCTGACACTATGTGTAGATGTTGCTCATTGGGAAGCCGATGGGCTGAGGGACCTGGAACGGATGTTGAACCAGGAGAAAATAACAAACGTTGCCAAAAACATAATATTTTATTTAGGAGATGGTATGTCTGTGACCACAATTACGGCCGCTAGAATCCTCAAGGGACAAATGGTGGATGAATTGCCTTTTGGAGAGGAAGCGGAACTCCACATGGACACCTTTCCATTTACTGGATTATCAAAAGTATAATTTTTTAAAAGATTCTTGCTGTTCAAATTAAGATTGTTTTGTCGTGGTCAGACCTTTTGTAGCGACTCACAAGTGGCGGACAGTGCCTGTACGGCCACAGCCTACCTTTGTGGAACAAAAGCCAACGATGGGACAATCGGAGTGGGTCCACAGGCTTTGAGAAAGAACTGTGCTCATCAGATGGACACTACGACACATGTCCATTCCATTCTGAAGTGGGCCCAGGTAGGTTATTATAGCCCCTTTTATGATGATTAAAAAGCTGTCTCACTCTGCCCCATTGCACTTTAGGATGCAGGGAAGTCTACTGGAGTTGTAACAACGACACGAGTGACCCACGCTAGGTATTAAATTGGCAATGAGGCGAAAACAATAACATCCTTCCATTATGCTTAGCCCCTCAGGAACCTATGCCCACGTGGCTGACAGGGACTGGGAAAATAATGTCATGATAGCAAATGACGATCAGGATCCTGACCAATGTGATGACATTGCGGAACAATTGGTCCTAAACGAGCCAGGGAAAAACATCAACGTAAGTACATCTTCTTCAGCATCATTATGCCCTATTATTTTTCTTTGCTATTGTACGTTTAGGTCATTTTGGGTGGAGGATGGAGGGAGTTTGTGGACGTGACCAACACCGACCATCCAGGAGGAAGAAGGACAGATGGAAAGAACCTCATTCAAGACTGGGAAAATGGCAAAACCAATTTCAAATTCGTGAACACCAAATCCGCCCTGCTTGAGGCTGGTACAGAGAATGTGGATTACCTCCTGGGTTTATTTGACCCTAGTCACATGCTGTACAAAGATGAGGCTGAGGGCATGGATGTTCCCCAGTTGAAGGAGATGGTTGACGTGGCTGTCAAGATTCTGAGCAGGAATCAAAACGGCTTCTTCCTCTTCGTCGAAGGAGGGAGGATTGACCACGGTCACCACGACAACTTTCTCAAACGAGCCCTCGTGGAGACGATTGAGTTTGACGAAGCTATCAAGCTTGGCGATGAAATGACGAATGATAATGATACACTCATCCTGATAACTGCTGACCATGCCCATGTCATGCATTTTGCAGGTATAGGTGTTCTTGTTGTACATTTCAAACGTATGTTATCAAAATATGGCTCGTATAGGTTATCCACACAGAGGGAATTCTATTCTTAGTTCTCCTGGACCCGCCTTTGACGGCCTTCCTTACCACACTTTGGGATATGGAAATGGTCCTGGCTATTACTCGAGCTATGGATGGGGTTGGATGGATGAGGAGTCAGGGGCAGAGTGTAAACGAAGAAACATAACCGAGGACCCTTTCGACGACCCAGCTTATAGAGTGGCATCGAGCGTACCAAAACACGAATTTGGCGAGACTCATGGAGGAGATGATGTAAAAAGATATAGATTTTGTGACTTGTTTACGACGATTACAAAATGTTCGTTTCATAGGTTGCGATTATTGCGAAGGGTCCCTTTGCCCACCTTCTTACTGGGTATCACCAGCAAAGCTTCATCCCTCACATGCTTCAGTATGCTTCTTGTGTTGGAAGACATGCAGGGGAAGCATGTCACTCACAATCAACGACCACACCTCCAACAACACCTCCAGCCACAACTCCAACAACAACTCCAACCACACCTCCAACTACGACATCGTCTAGTCAATCTCTGAATGGTGGAAGCAATCTGTTCTTGTATTTAGCGTTATTTTTGGTTCAATCAGTTCTCCTTGCAATGAAAACTTGTATATAGTCATAAGCACAACAGTCATTTTGCAAAAATATAGTTTGATTCTTATTATTGGTTTCTACTTCACTTCTTTAAAATAAAGCCAATCCTAGTCCCAAGGTAACTATGATGGACATAATTATGGCGTGGAGTGGACGTAATGCCGTGGACGCAGACTCCTCCTGCTGGGGTGGACACGTGGGCTCCTCATGCTGCTCCTCCTCCCCAGGGGTGTACCTCTCTATGATTTCATGGTAGTTCCTGACCTCATTCGTTTCACTCTCTCGAAGAAATCCATGGTCATCAAAAATGTCCCTAAGGACGGAGACGGAGGCTTTTGGGACTCTGGGTCTCGTGGCGTTCAAGAAATCCACGCGATGTGCACCAAATCGCTGGCTACAAATGAAGTCATTAGAGATTGAGACACATGGGAAATGGCAGATGTATAATATTCTCACGAGTATCCTCGCTTCCACTCAAAGTTGTCCATAAGACTCCACGCGGTGTATGAAGTGATGTTCACTCCGTCAATGAGGATTGCTTTGAGCATGTTGTTGATGTAAAGTGTGTAGTAGTAAGCTCGAGCCACATCATTTAGTCCAGAAGGTCCAAATGCCCCTGCAGTCGCATCGTCCTCGCTCGTTCCATTCTCCGTGACGATAATTTCCGGGTTCCCGTACGTGTCTTTGAGCCATTTGAGTAGCTTTCTGAATCCTGGGGGATTGACTTTGAGCCAAGGGGAACCCGAGCATTGCCACGTAGGGCTTTGGTACATCCAGGCGTCCATGTCGTTGTTCCATCCGGGCGTGGCCCCCGCATCTGCCTCTTGGTGCTCGACCATGGCACTCGTGTAGTGGTTTAGACCTAATGGGAGTTTAAATGTACGAAATGTAGACCGTGTTGGAATATCCCAACTTTGAATAAATTGTATACCCAAAAAGTCACTGGTCCCCTTCACTCTGGCAGACCAGTAAGCATCCCATGTCGGAAGGCGAGAACTGGGCAGTCCTTCTGCAGCACTTTTTCGTTCGATAATGTCCTTCATCGCCTTTGGATAGTCACCGGTGTAAATGGGTGCTGCAAACCTAGGCAACCAGGCACTTTTCTCACCTTGCCCCAAATCACAAATGACACACTTCACTTACCAGCCATGCTGCAATGAAAAAATGAAAGAGATAATTGTAGTGTCAGCTTCTTTGTTTATTACACCCTCTGCTTACGTGGAACTGAAGGACCCTTTCCGCAGCCTCTACGTCCTTCTCCGAGGAGGACGCAGGTTCGTACCAATACGTGTCGAGTGTAATGCCAATGGTGCCCTGCTGTGCATCTTTGTACTTCTCCTGGTACAAATGATACACTTCGGCGTGGGCTTTAAGAATGTTGTGGGCACAGTCGTACGGTAATGTTTCTAGCATAGTTTCGTTTGTAAGTCTAATCATAAGGTGTTTGTTGTGTAGTACCTGGTTCAGCCCTTCCAGGTGCCTTGGAGGCAATGCCATAGCCCTGACAACAGAAAATGAAGGACAAAGTCATTTTAAATAATCCACCGGGTAACTGCCACTAACCTGCCAGCAGATAACCCAAGGTTCATTAAAAGTAATCCTATAAAATTTTTATACATTTTCACATTGTTTACTGTGTGTGGAGCGGACAATATTTACCAATGTTGAACTCGGTCACCGAAGTTACGAAAGAGCACATCCGCATAGTGTGTAAATTGTTCAATAATTGTCGCATTCGTCCATCCACCGTACCACACTGGAGGAAGAGTTGCGTTGTGGCCTGACTGACTGTCGTCCAGCTCAAGGGACTTTGGCGTGTCCCAGTGAAAGAAGGTGACTATGGGCATGATGCCCTCCGCCAACAACGTGTCTATCAAATTGCTGTAGTAGGACAATCCCTCTTGGGAAACACTAGACTCGTCTACATAGACACCCGTTGGAATTATTCTGTTCCAGGCCACGGAAAAGCGGTACATTTGTGCCTGGATGGTTAAATACATAGTGGATTGAGGCTATAGAATAGAATTAAGTTACAAATGTACATGTGCATTTTTAAGCAAAGCCACGTCGTCCTGCCATTTGTGGTACGAGTCGCAGGCAACATCCCCGGTGCTTTTGTCATCTATGGGTGAAGGGTCCAAGTGAGTCCACCAGTCCCAAACGTTTTCTCCTTTTCCTATATATACACACACACACACACACCAAGAAACAAGCAATGCTTAAATCTTTTATTTTTTTATGAGTCATTTTTCTAATGAGATTTACCGTCCTCATCCCACCCTCCTTCTATTTGATACGCCGCAGTGGCATAGCCAAATTTAAACCCGTCTGGAAACTTTCCAAAGAGAAATGGATCCAACTCTTTTTGTCCCTTGGTGAGACAAATGCCTCCAAGGAGGGCAAGAAATATGGATGAAACCTTCATCTTTTTTAGTTTCTTCACCAACCCACGCTTATTCACAAGCTAATACCTGACATGGTATGCATTTTTATGGCTGTATTTGATAGGAATAAAGGCTCATAATCTCATCGAAAACGATAAGACAAAAGATTGATTGTGACATGCAGTCAATTAATTAAACCTGCCTGTGGTTAAACAAAGGCCATATCATACCAATCTCGTCAGAGTAATGGAAAAGATAAGGACAATAGTTCCTCCATTGATGTTGTTCCAGATCAGTCGTAGCACAGTATATGCAGGCATATTACTATGAATGAAAAAGCAATAAATTAATAGTTTGCTGGATTTGCTTACTTCTTATTTTCACTAAATATTTGCAAAATGACTATTATTATTTTATGAATAATTAGAATGCTTTTGCTTCTGTTTCATCAAAATTAGGCCTGTCCCCACAATCCACGTTGAATGGGAAGTCGCAGAGGTCATGATATGGGTCGTAGTGCAAGCCACTGGGGCAGAGTTGGCATGTAGGATGCCCTCCAGAGCAGGTAATAAAGCCTGCGCAGTTGAGAGGGTCAGGGTAGTTTCCATCCATCCCAGGGAAGCAAAAGACTTCGGTACATTTCTCAGGGTCAGGGGCAGTAGTGGTGGTTGTGGTGGAGGCTGCAGGAGTTGTAGCTGCAGGAGTGGTAGCTGCAGGAGTGGTGGCTGCTGGAGTGGTGGCTGCAGGGGTGGTGGTGGTAGCAGCCTGAAGTAACAATATTTCAAGGATCCTATCAAGTGAACACAAATAAGTGTCTTTGACTTATACCGTGGTTGTAGTTGCAGGAGTGGTGGTGGTAGTAGTAGTGGTCGTCGTCGTCGTGGGTCCAGCTGTGGGAGGGGTGGTTGTTGTGGTCGTAGTCGTAGTAGTGGTTCCAACTGGTCCTCCTGCCAACCGCCTTTTGGCAGCAGCGACAAGTGGGAAGGCCTCAGGGCTATGCCTCGCTCTAAAGTCGTCCGTTTCAATGGACCAGAACATGGCCCCCATCAATCCCTTGGCCTTGAGGTAGTCAACCTTGCCCTCAATACTTTGAACATCATCGTAGCCAATCCACTGTCTCCCATTTACTGCGTAGGGTCCAGCATCCGGGTCCCTCACCACATTCCATCCACCTTGAGCCAACTTGGCCACAATCTCATTGTACCCCCAGAAACCGGGTTCTCTTGTGAAGGGTCCAGCTTCAATGAGTCCACTCGTCGGGGAGTAGAAGTCATTGACTCCCTCAGTGGTGAGCATCCACCCTCTTCCGTATGCAGGCAACCCAAGCACGAGCTTCTCTGGGGCTGCACCGTTGTCAATCCAGTAGTCCACTGCGTATTTCTATATATACGATTTGGAGGACTGTTGAAATACAGGGAAAAGGACGTCAGCTATGACTTCATTACCGTGTTGAGCTTAAGGTTGTCTCCATCGTCAAGACCCATGGGTCCGAGGGGAGATTGATGATGGGTGAAATTTTCCCAGCCACCATGGAAATCGTAGGTCATGATGTTGATGAAATGCAGTGAACTATATCGTGATCAAACATTCATTTGCATGCATTTTGGATTTCCAACATTCTTCTTTATGAACGCACTTGCTAATTGAAGGAATGTCGTAAGCATCCTTGATCGTATTTTCTCCCGCAGCTACTGCTGCAGTGAGGAGCCATCCACGCCGATCGAACTCTGCTCTCATTTCCGAGCACAGGAGGGCAAAGTTTTCCTACACCAACAATGAAACAAGTTGATTGATGGAGAATAGATATTGTGAACAAAGAGAGCGAAAAAACATGTCAAGCTTATCGGATTGAGTCTACTTTGCGTCATCATGCACTTCAACTATTGTGGAGACTAAACAGCTTACCTTATCTTGTGGAAGCCCGCCTCTGAATGCTGGATATCTGTTATAGTGATGGTCAAGTGCATTTTTTAGTAGTAAGAATTACCTCATCATCATGTCAGTGCAGTTATAACTTACTCCCAATCCAAATCCAGACCGTCGAAATTGTACAGTTGGAGGAATGGAATGACGCTGTCCATGAAGCGTCTTCGAGACGCAGCCGTGGCTACCATCTGAAAAAAGCCCAAGATAAATGACATTGCCTCACGGGGGAAATGATAAATATGCTTTGGGTTATGCTCACCCTGGAGTACTTGAGACAACTGTTTCCAAGGGTTTCTTCACACCTGAAATGAACAAAAGCAAACATTGAAATGTCCAGCAGGTTTTGAATACAGAAATTATGTCATACTCATTCCATCCACCGATGGCCAAAAGGGCCTTCAGGCTTGGATTATAGGCTTTCAAGTTTGTAAAACGACGCATGGCCCCCTTGCCCCAATTCTCTTCCAAGTCATTCCACTCGTCCAAGATTTTCAACAAGCCGTCTTCAGTGAGTCCAACGAAACCGTAGATGATATGCGTGCTAGAAAATGGAAACGGTACAAGCATGGGTCTCCAATGTTAATGATAACTAACCATAGATGAGGGTCAATATGTTCGACGTCAAAAAGGCCATCTCCTGGTCTGTAAACTAATGGACAACGGAACAAATTAGGACTTTAGTTTTTTATAACTCCAATCTTGCAAACCAACCTGCCCAGCTTCCATAGTAACAGACAAGAGTCCTTGGCTCTGGAATGCCAAAAAGTTCATACATTTAGCACTGGTTACTGAGTCATTGTGCAGTTAAAGATGTACCTTGTTGGACCTCCTGGGCTTGTTTGTACACCTCTGCACTAACGCCCAAAATCAGGGCACAATGCAAAGCAATACGTACCAAGGAAAGGCGTGTCATTTCTATGTTTTTGTGACTTCGCTTGGATCTGCGCACTGAAGGAATGGACGATTAGTGGAAGGGAACAGTGGAGAACATATAGAGAGATTAAGCGATTACAACAATTATCACCACGCATAGCTCCCCTGCGTGATAAGGTCGTCGTCATATGACGCAATATGTGTCATCCGCATAAATCAAAATGAAGCATGATGTATGAAATGATATTCCTCTAACGGAATCGAGAAAGATGATTGATTGCTGATAAAAGGATGATAAGCCGCATTATAAAATTACCATGGTAAATTTCCAAGGGTTAAGGAAAATGATTATGATCAGAGAGCAAAGCAATCCAGAGTTTGCAAAAAATATGTTTGTTATGTGCCTCAATTCAGGTTCACATCTAAAAACCCTTTTATTAATTCAAGCATGATCAATCAATGCAAAAACAATGTAAACCTTAATTCATTCACGGCTTTTCATATTTCTTCTTTCCACGGCGTTCCTTTTTGCCCACGTACAATGAATCCGAGTCCCTTTGTACGTCATGCCCTCGTTTCGAGTCCAAAGGATGGCATTGGTCGCGTCTACTTTTGTAAGAAATCGTACAAAGCCAAATCCTTTGTCCTTGACAACGTTCATCTGGACAATTGGGCCAATACGATGAAATATATTGTCCAGGTCCTCGAATGACGCAAACTCTCCTAACCCCCAACAAAATACGGTGGAAATAAACGGATCAATGGACTCGTTGTAAACTTGCTGGAAGGAAGAAACACTGTAGTATTCATCATCAGTGGTTCGAAGAAGATTGGCCACAGGTTTGCCTCCCATTGTGCGGTGGTTGTCCTTTTCTTGTGGGGGTTTCCATTCGGCGTTCTTTAGTCCTTCCCCGAAGTTCATCTCTAGAGCCATCAGGGTGAGCAGAGCAAGTACCTATTCAAAATGATGTGTTACCATAAGGACACAATACATCACCAGGGTGGCTCTCCTGCGGATAAGTGCTTACCAATCTCACCACCATCCATTTTCCCAGGAGCATATTTCTTTTCTAGTTCAAAAGTAAGTCGTTCAATCCTTTGCTCCTGACCTCGAATGACTTCATTAGAGTCCTTCATTCTGCGACGTGCCGCATCCAACAAGTCACTGGTCACTTCAATAATTAGTTCCTTGGAAGCAGAGCGAAAGGCAGTGGCACAAAACTCTTTAAATGACTTCCCCTCCTCCATTTGAGTTATTGAAGTTGAATTGAATAACTTCGGTGGTTTATTTTTATAATTTTTATAATTTGTGAATTCAGGATCAATTCAGAAAATTCCGAAGATATTGACTGTTTGCTTGACAGCACATTTCTGCATTTCATTTCCTGAAATAAGCTTGCAACTTGTCAGTCATTATTGCATCGTGTTGTCGTTGACATTGCAAAGCAAAATGCAATGAGAGCAAAAGGATACGCAGAGAGCAGACAGTGCACATTGTGGATGTGGACAATTTCACATTGCCCCATGAAAAATGCCTGGTATTTCTTGCGTTATTTTCTACATTTTTTATTAAATTCTACAAACTAAAATCTCCATGCTTTAAAGAGTCTCTTTAATACACGTAGCTACAATGCAAATACAAAATGACAAACCGTACAAGAAGAATATTCTTGAAAAATCATCCATGAAAGTAAACGTTGTTGCCCACAAAAAAGCAAAAAGAGTTTTCAAATCATAGTCTTCCTAAATTGGACATTTCCAACCTCAGTATTCGTTCTTGCCCATTTGGAATAAATCCGACGTCCCCTGTGCTCCACGTCCCGTGTCCCAATGATGGCATTCCTGGCTTCTTCTTTGGAACTGAAGCGGACAAAGCCGAGGCCCCTCGCAGAAACTACATTCATCGTCACGATTGAGCCAAATCCATGAAACATTTGATAAAGATCTTCAAGCGATGCAGATTTTCCCAATCCCAAACAAAATACGGTGGTCACAGAGTGGTCGCTGGACTCGTTGTACACGTCTTGGAACAATTGTCGATGCTGATTCCCTGCGGCTGAAGTCGAAGTGGTTGATGGCACTGTAGGTCGTGCTGATGACGATGCTTGGTTATAATTGTTTCCAGGAAGGTTTAGGTCCACAGGATTACTCCCACTTGAATCGGGGTCCTTTTCTTGTGAACTGCCTTGTTTGGGATCAACCTTTGTCATCGTTTCTTCATGGGAACGACCAACGCCACTCGTCACATTACCTATCAAACGTAATAAAATTATGTAAAACCCCACCACCATCCCCAACAATGTACAAAATAAAACTTCATACCAGTTATTAAAGTGGCTGTTCCGGATGAGTGCTTATCATCATCATCATCAGTGCCAAGCTGAGGAGCATTCGTTTTTCCAGAGTCTCTTCCCATTTTTCGTGCTTCTTCGAGTTCAAGCGTGAGTGCCTCGATTGTCTCCCCCTGAATCCGATTGAGTTCAGTGAGCCCCTCAATCTTCTGGCGTGCCTTTTCCAATAAGTCACTACTCACGTCAATAATTTGTGCCTTTGAAGCAGAGCGGAAGTTATTGACACAGAAATCCTTAAAGGACACTCCGTCCTCCATTTTGAGTTTGACTGCTGAAGTATCTTTCTTTAACTAAAGGTTGTGAAGTGAAAAGGCAAGCAGAGACAAAGCAGAGATGATGCCTGCAAGACTCCCAACTTTGAAATGATGGATTTCGTTTGTTTGTCGGTATTTTTGTTTGATTCGGTATAAGGAAACTCAAGAGAAAATTATAGATAATTCTGTGATAAGGCTATCTAGTGTCTATCCTAGGGAGAAAAGTAGATTAGGACTCCTTATTTTTCCGTCTATGCAGGGAACTTATGCATGACCAAAAATGTAAATGATGGATGTGAGTGAACTATGCTAGTTTTACAGTGCCATAATAAAATGCAATATATGAATGTTACAATTCAATTCATTTATTTAACAAAAATTCATAGAAACATCAAAATCAAAATATTTTACAGTTTAAGTAAAAAAAAAAAAGAACTAAGTCGATTAATCAAGTCAGAGACAGGGGTTGCCGAGGGCCCATCTGCAATTAATCCAATAGCGTCCTTTGTACTTCATGTTCCTGGAATACACGATGGCAGTGGTCGCGTCTTCTTTCGTCAAGAAACATACGAAGCCGACGCCTGCAGTCTTGTAAACCTTAATTGACAGGATTGGTCCAAAGTCCCGAAAGATTTGGTACAGAGCTTCTTCTGACCCAAATTCTTGTAGTTCCGAACAAAATATGGTAGTGACGTAAGGGAAATACGGTGGTTCGGTGTGAACCTGTAAAAGTTGGTGCAGGAGACTTTTGTAGAAGTCTGCCCCATGCTGGCTCATTGGTGTGGATATTGATGAGAGTGGAAGTGGAAGAAGTCCGTCATCATTGGGTCGACTGTTTGCATTCGCAAATTCCATAGCAGGGGGAGGCGGAGTAGTTGCTACTGTTGCTGGCATAGGTGTCAACTCTGTTGGCTTGATGATCCACGTAATGCTCAACTTCTTTCCGAAGGGTTCCAACAATTCCATAAAGATGACCGCCACCTTTGCACACAAGTGGTCATGATATGCAACGTAGGCAGAGTAGGACGTGTCGTCATCACTACATGAAAACATTTTGATGGCTGTAACTACGCCGAACTGTCCAACCATGAGGTAGAATGCGTCAGGAGAAATTCTTGGATGAACGTTTCGAATGAGAACAACGCTTGACTTGGCCATGCTCGTTTTCAGCAGGATGTCATCCTATAAATAATAGAAATAGGGTAAATAAGCGAATAGGACAATTTGAGGGCCAAGGTTCACGGAAGCAGGATTGATTATTATTGCTTACCATTGCGGCATACATGGAGGGTCGGTCCGTTTTCCTCGCCGTTAAAATCCAATCGACGATTTCCCCCACCACCGGATCACTTTCATATCCCTCCTCCTCTGCGTTGCCGTCCTTGGAGGCACCCACGTCAGCATCACTATGGGAATGAGCAACAGGGAGTACAGCACCGGGATCTGATCAAGGAAAAGAGACTTAATTAAGTAAAACTTAATCGCCAAGGGTGTAGTTCTGTGTTTACCTTTTTCCATTTCCTGGAGAGAGGTCACAATCCCTCCTCCTCCAACGCCACATTCAATCGTCTGAACTTCCACGTCAACCTTTTGTCCAGGAGTCTTACTTCTTCGTCTCTCCTCTTCCAACTCCAAGGTAAGTCGCTGAATCTCGTCCTCCTTATCTCGAATAATCCCACGAAGTCGGGCCAGCTTCCCCATGGCTTTTTCCAAGAGATCCGTCGCCAACTCAACCATCTCAATCTTCATCCTTGATGAAGAGACCTGGCGGACACGAGGACGAGACCTTCTCAATTGGTCACCCTCCATGGTTTTTGTCGTTTTTTCAAACAAAATAATAAAATTGAAAATGAGAGCTGTTTATTTTTAACAACAGACGATTTGCCACAAAATTGTGAGATCAATTCATTCCAATTTGACCGCTACTGCTGCTCTGCTGCTGCTTGGATTCCTTTGTTTCATTTCATCCACTCATGCACGCATTTTCCTTGTTCGATTTTCGATGCTTTTTTAGGTGCAACCTTAATTTCAATGGAATAGATTCTAACACAGAAACATGGGACATCCGAATCGAATCCCAACTAAAACATATGCAAATAGTTAAAGGAAATTTGTATGTTTTTATCTGAAAAAAAAAAGAATTTATCCAAGACAAACTTTATTTTAGAGGAGAGAGTATATATACTTAAAAAACGTCAAAATAATGTCGGAGTCTGATGAAATTTCGCTTGCTTCGTGGCTTTAATTGTTGAAGAAAGAGACCAGAGCGGACATTAGCTTGGCACAACCTAATTTTGGTTCAATGGCAGCTTCCATAACTCCATAGCTCCAGTGTTTGTATTATATCACTTTAAACTTGACAAGGCTATTGACGGAAACAATTGAAGCGTCATCAATTGCCAATGCTCCCGACGATTCAAAAATGACTGTGGAACCTCGTGCGTTTTCCTCCGGCTTGCAGTGTCAATCAATCAAAATCAATTGCAGTGTCTATAGTTCTTTCATAAATGATCTAAAATAGAAGTAATGATAAAAAAAATTAGGGCACGAAAAAGGAGAAAGCGAGATGCACACTTTTACAAAAATGAAATACAAATAATTGTATTACAGACTTGTTTGTAAGTCTGTGGCGAGATGTCATTGAATTGAACTTGACACTTATGCTTTCGAAAATCATATTTTTAAAGGTATTTTTAACTAAACAAAGCGACATGCATGTGAGTCGACGACGGTATGGGTGGGTACTATCATTATTATTGCACGGAAGCAGCAGCAGCAACTATCGAGTCTTTTACTCTTTGGAAAAATTGTACAGCATTTTGTACTTGGTTTTAATTTTATCATCCTCAATGACATTTAAGTACATTATAAGATGAAGGTGTCTGCACAAATTTAGCTAATGTTCCTCAATATCTTTGAATGCCACCCGCAGAGCCAATTAATTAACCATCAAGGGACATAAAGTGACGGACTATAGCCAGTAAAAATGCGCAAGCAAGAAGATACAAGACTACTTGTCGTTTGTCAGCTTTTCTCTGTTTGCTCCATTGAAACGCAGGGAATATTGAAACGTATGTTCAATGGTTTGCTCTAAAGAATTGGGAAAACCGATTCTTCCTTCGCTCTGCTATTAATAACCTAATAATTGGAATTGGAGTTAAGAAAGAAGAGATGTCAAATGTGCCTGCCTTAGGACATTGCTCAAGGGAGCTTGATCTCTTTACACCTACGGTGACTCATGGGAGATGCGTACTGCACCAGGACAATTAGGACAGACTCACTCACAGAGAAGTCATCCTACTTTGCTTCTCTAACCAGGTAGAATGAAAGAAAGGTGTGTGTATCTTTATGCATGGAGTTGACATTTTTGAGAAGAATTATTTGACTTGACAGTTATAGTTTGTAACGGTTTTAAATTAGGTAGTTCATACATTTGAATCCAAAGTCTCACTGCACTAAAAGCGTATCCGCAGCGCAGGGAGTATCTTATCTAACTTTTTGTTCCGGATTCCGTTCAGTGGCGAACCGTATTAGTTGATCCTTCATCAACGTTTTCCTTCAACTCTTTGCAAAGGGGCCGAAGCAAATAACTCTCAGTCTACAATGGCTACCCCTGGTCAAAAATGTAAGTTACTATACTCTAACATAATAATATTCACACATAAACCCATATTTCTATAACTCTAGTAGTGGACCTTTTCTCCGTCATAGAAGGGAGTGCCAAGGCACATTCGTCGTACGAAAAAATTCACTTGGACGAACTTGTAAAATGCCAGGGTAAGTATCTGTCTGTTCTGGCTTTTAAAACGTGTTGGAGTGTTATTTGTAGCATTTCCAAAATAATTATCTCTAATCTATAGTGACGGGAGATTTTATTAAGATGCACTTCCATCTTGAATGTAGTCTGATGCACCGAAAGAAGAGGGAGGATTTGGAGAAAGCCGCAGAGGAAATGCGTGCAGGTAAAAAAGTGAATTTTTGACAAGTATACCTAAAACCCTAGCGAACGTCCTACATGACAAACCTACAGTAATCATTTTTTAATCAGTTGCAGGGCAGCCCTCATCGGCCTCTGCTGCAAATGTCCAATGTTCCACCCAGTGGTGGTGCTTTTAGCGGTGCTGGAGTCACAGTGGGTGTGAGTACTAGTGGTGCAGGGGGAAATGTAGTTGTGTCCCATAGCAATGGTCGCCATTCCATCAGCCGGGACGTCCACAAAAGATGTAAGTCTTTACCAATTTATAATTACCTGCGCATATAGAAATGCCACACAATCGCCTTTATCAAACTCCACTGTGAACACCTCGGAGAATATGACTAGTGGAATAGATGGACGACTTAACTGCGGGAAATATTGGGTGGGACGATTTTAAAGCTTCACTTATTACTGCAATTGAAGAACAAATCCAGATTAACGAAACGAAGGGGCCTCCTGGCCCTGGCAACTAAAGTAAGAGAAAAAAGCGTATGGGGTTAAGGGGTTGCATTTAATTGGTGGTGGTGGTGGCTTGGAAACAATTGGTTCATACGCTTGCGCATGTACAACAATAACTTCAATTAATCAATGTATGAGACTCATTTAATTATAGTTACATGTTGTTCTCAGATACCACATCTACAATAACCGAAGTATATGAAGTATGAAGTAAAATAAGAAGGTAACGTCCTCCTCCTCTCCGGAGCCTCCAAGCATCTTTCTGCCTTCCTTTTCAGTTAGTTTTCATACATTATATTATTAATTGTAGTTTTCCATTTGCAAAAGTTACAAGTTTTTCAAGCACTTTTTGTGAATTACAACAATTTCTTAAATGTTTAATAAATGATATCAAAATCCTACCACAGTGACAGTACACATTTTACTACTCTCAAGAGAACTTCATTCATTAATTTCCACAGTCTGCGGGGACTTCAGTCCTGGTGGGGAATAGCTGTATTCATCATCCTCCATTAAAATTTCGTGTCTCAGGGCGTACACTATCCAAATGCAGTAGACTTGTATCAGGAGGGACACAAGGATGGAGAAAATCCCAGTATTCGCTACTCCATAGCTAATGATTTTGACGGTCAGGTCAAAGATGTACGCGAGGAGGATGATCGCAGTGATTATCAGCCAGAGTTTAAGATATCTTTGGTTTCTCTACAAGTGTAAATTAAGTCTTGCAAAGATATCTTTTGAAACTGTTGAAATTTTCATACCTGATCCGCTCCTCTCCACAGAAGGAAGGCGATGCAGAAAGTTGCAACATAGGCGATGATTGCAATTATGCTAACTGCCAAAACCAAGCCTCCTACAAAATAAAAATTATTACAATCCACCATGTGGGATTTCCATAAGTGCTGTGCAAATACCCGCATCCGTTGCGTCTGGATCCTTTGCCGTCTGACCAAATGAAGTCACCAAAACAGTTCCAGTCAATATGAGGCTCATGAAAATTATTCCGAAGATGGAAAACACCATTTGGATTACTGCAATCGTCTTAGCCCCCGTGTCCAACGCACAGCAACAGAAAGCTTTAGCCATTTTAATTTTTTACAAAAGTAATTTCTCAACACTGTAGATGTGTGAACCGTGGGCGTAGGAAAGTGATTGACTGAAAGATAATGGTGAATGGTCGTTTTCCTGGCTTTATCTATCCTAACTATAAAATCTTTATACGTTAGGGTAGGCTTTACTTGATGAGGAAAACCGATGGCGTCATTAAAGATAAGCTTCAACGTACATCACTCTGATGCACTATCTCATCTATTTGCAACAGAGATGAACAAAACGAAATACGAATACACGTTCACTCATATTCGTCATTGAAATAATAGCAATGACACATTCTTCCTGCCAGCCAGCATTTGGACAATAACCTTAGTCCTAGGAAATGAATTGTAAACAGAAACTGGAGAATGACTCATTTTTTATATTTACCTACCTACTTTTATTACTCCCTGAGAATCACATCATTTTATGATGCAAATTCTGAATTAGAGTCTTTGGGCCATTGTGAGATTCACAAGAATATGTTTCCCTCAGGAAAAGCAAATGTCCATTGAATGACAAAGGCATGAACAAATCACTCCCCTTGATCCTTATAAAAGAAAACTGTGTATACATTAGTGCTATAATGTACAACACAATGCTCATCACAATATTTGCAGTTTTTGCCAGCTTCACATTTTACCACCCAGGTATCTTCCTATTCCTAAGTTAATTAGAAAACATCCCTAACTATTGCTTTCATAGGTTCATCCATTATCCTCTTGGAAAATATCTATACGGCAAATGAATTGCATGTCGACATAATTCATGTCATTCAGAATTAGGACAGGAGGACCAACGGAGAGAGGTCAAAGCAACAGGAGCTTAGGCTGCTAATGTGAAATACGGGGCAGTTTGAGGCATGATTGGTGTCGTGCTGACATTGGATTATTGTGGAATCATGGTTTCAGTTTTGAGTTTTTGATCAATTAAATTCAAATTAGCCCTATTGAGAAAAAGTCTGTTAAGTTTGCTAAGCTGGAAGAGGACGCTGAGACCAGTCTATAATTTTGATGATATTATAAGAATAAGGCACACGTCACGAGGTACAAATTATCTATGGAGCGACTGTATTGTTATGAAAATATCAACGTTACAATAAAAAGGTTTACGGCGAGGGTCAATAATGACATTGTGAAAAGACGAGGTGACCCATTGTCATCGACCTGACATTTGTCACACATCACACATATTTTCTCCCCGGGCAGGAACCCAGAATGTTCTTTACATTCCGAATTTCGGTGAGTTGCTTTGCACTCTGCATCCTTCTCACAAAACCCTCCAATCGGTCTTTTGTAGACGCATTCCCCATTGTACAACGCCTAGGAAAAGTGTGTCAGGGAGCTTCTTTACAACATCAAACTGAACGACAACATCATTACACACGTACCGTGGGATTCTTTCCTCCAGTGACAACGTCAAAACACTCGCACTTGACGTCAATCCTGTTGCAACGAGAGAGGGACCCAAAACTGCTCCTCTTGCAGTCGTCATCATTCATGCAGTTTGGATAGTTGTCGTTGTCCACGTTCCTCCGGCTTGAGAAACATGTTCCACTTTGTAACTGGGCAGAATCCTCACAGCCACAGGTTCCTGTGTCCATGTTGCATCTACAAATAAAAGTCACTCTTTTTAGACAAACGTTTTTAAGGAGAGACGCATTGCAAACGGTTTTGTACCTCGCCATAATTCCTAAAGAGCTGGCTTGACACTGTTCCGTGGTGAGACATCTCCAACCGTCTTCTTCTGTTGGAACCAGCACACAAGCTGCAAAATAAATAAGAGATTTATTTTGCATGAGCTCTGATTGAATATTTTGGGATTAATAATATAAAACCTACACGAGGAAGTTGTGTCAAATACTGATTCTCGATTTGGTGGAGCTGGATCACATTCACATCTCCCACCAGGAGAACAATACTGTTTGGATACGACGTCGCAAGTCACAACTTTGGATCCCTTGTGTTTTGATGGCAAACATATAATATTTAGGACCCACTCTTAGGAAAGTAACTTTTCCTTTTCTTACCTCTCCCATTGTGGCATTGGAACAGGGTTTACCATAAGTCCCTGCATTCCTCCAGGCTTCAATAATTCCTGGCCCAATGGAAATCAGCAAGCAAGCGGAGAAAAAAAGAGATTTTGGCATTTCTACTTGAAATTAAAAATAACCACAAAAATGTAACTTCATAAACAAGTGTGTAGATCGAGTCGATGAGATCTGTGTTACAGCAAAAGGTGTTGCAAACTTCAAATGAGAGACTGATTGGAGAAGTGATTGTATTGTAATTGTATGTATGCATTCATGCCAGACTTCAAATTATCAGCAGCAGCAATTTGTCTCAGTCCCGGTTTCTATCTTATCTACCATGTCATATCGCGTGGATGAGGATATTAGGTCATCACTTTACTGGTAATATGTACACGGGATCGCATTACGCGTTCTGCTGTAGGGTATTTAAGTTGAGTGATGATGACAAAAACTAATTTGTTTTCCATTAATGTATCACAGATTTTTGCAAACCATGAAATAAAAGCCGACAATGAAGTGGTTCAATACCTCCGTGGATTGATTTGAGTTTATGATTGCAATGCAAATGTTACACACCTCAGTCACGGAAGCAAGTCAAAAATTGGATGGCTAAACAGTTTCCTTATCTATCACCGGAAAGTAATTACACATAACGCTTTTAAGACCAAAAATGTAATATTTCACGATTGATGGAGGAGTTTTGCTTCTATGTCAAGACAAGAAACTTAATTTTTTACTGTGAATTTTAAAACTGGGTAATTATCATTGGCAATAAATAGAGTAATTATGATGCGTCAATTCGCGTACTAAGGTCAAATAAATGTGTAAATGTTTTTTAATATTTGTCACCAGTACAAACACTTTCAAATTCCATGAATCATTTGTTGATTCGCATAAACTTGCTAACAATGTGTCAACTAAGGAACAATGCCTTGCACGATGAGAGAGATGATCCGTGATGAGAAGGGATCATACCAATGCAAATATTAGTTGTAGTATGCTTTTTTGTGGACAAAGACAAAAATGAAGCAGTGTCTCACTGCGACGATAAGCGCTGAGATAGCATTGTTTTGAAGGTAAAGGAAATGTAAATAATGTCAAATAGGTTTTTATAACTGCTCTAATACTATTTTACGGCTATAATTTTAAGCCATATTTTTCAAAAACAGTACATAGATAACATGTTGCCTTGAAAACCTGTAAAATTACAATATAGTTGTCTTTAAATCTTCCAGTCTTTGATACTCAAATGGCTTGGAGATGGATACTGTAGTCACCATTGGTCATTAAAACATCAATGGCAGTTCAACACTTGAAGTTAAATTCGATTGGTATTTTTAATAGTTTAAAGAGAATATTGAGAAAACTTGAATAAAGTACTGTAAAAAACGACAAGACGCAGATGAAGAGAAAAATCTGGGCTTGGAGAGATCTTAGATATACAAGTAAATGATGAAATCAATTCAAATACTGAATAAGCCAACATGGCATCGGACTATGTGTGAAAGATGACAATGCGAATAAAGTTCTTATTTAATTTGTGGAATGAGGAAGCATTAATTATGATCCACGAATGGAAAACGGGTTTGTACGTCTATTGTCTATAGTCAAGAGTGGATAAGATTTTGCATTTAATATCTACTTTTCTTTCTTCATTTCAACCGAACCAAGTTTGCCATCGCCATCATCAATTACACAACTATGAAGTGGTTGGTGTAGCGTAACGTCGCAAATAAAATTCTTACCTGGGACAACAATGGTGATCTTCATCATGAAAGATGTGATATTATTATCATTGCATGACAAAATGATCAAATTCTCTCTTGGAACATGAGCGTAGGTTTATGAATGTATATATTTAGACAAAAGTCATCGCCTGACTCAAGAACAAAGCAGCATTGTTGTTCTCTCTCACGGTCACATCACACCACATCTTTATCATCTCTCCAGAAGTTTAAATCAGAAACGAATTGAAAAATGGTTTCTAAAATTGTCGCAATTTTATCAGTCTTCCTCGTCCTGAGTGTCAACGGGTTCCCTGCTCCTGAAGATCTTTCGGAATATCGCCGATACGCACGTAATTTTTTGTTTGGGATTTTGTGCTTTTAATTTTAAGGCAAATTGTGAATCTTTGTTTTAGCAACTCAAACCACTCATGACAACCAAGAAGCATCCGAGTTTGAGAACGGGTTGAATGAAGGGGATGCACTTGGGTATGGAAATCCTCACTCGACTGACGACATGGACACTTTCCTAAAGCCACCCAAGGACTCGGATCATGAGATCCCATCCATTCTTTTGGAGCCCCCACGAGAAGACGCTATTAACTATTACAAGCTTTACAATTAGTGAAAAGCAATCCTTCATTTCCTATATCTTTTGAGCCAATAAACTTTTATGAACAAAGGTTTTTTTAATATTCACAAATACAAAATTTGTCAATGCATTTGCCAGTTTTGGCCCCATGGTTAATCTGACATTCCACAGGACATATTCCTTTTCCATCGAGGAGGCAAAGGAGGGTTTGGAAGCGAAGCAGGAGGAATCCTTTTACAGCGAAATCCAACTCTTCATCAACTACAGAAATTTTACACATTTTGGGGTACCGTGAGAAAATGAATGGTTAAACCCTAAACATTTACGTTGGGGGGCGAGTGGGATGTAAGATTTTGCACACATCTCATCCTTGTGATGTACCTTCCCATAGTCGCAAAGACACACCGTAGTGTCTTTCTTTTGGGGATCCGGATGAGGTCCACACCGTCCTCCTCCAGACGCGTTGTGAACATATACACAGTCCAAGTCGCAAACCCGACAGGACACCCCACTACTGGCGATGTCTCCCACTTGGCAAAGAAAGTCGAAGGGAAAAGTGACGGCTCCTAATTTCAGATGCAAACTGCTCACACTGACCGATACTCCGGCGGCTATGGCTTTAGAAAAACCATTTTGCTTGCGGTTATAGTTCTTTTAAATCTTACTTTCAAGAACATTGTTGACCAAGGGAATACCCTCATCGATGGAGGTAGTGACTACGACAACGAAGGTAGGGTAAATTGAAATAATAATACATAAAAACAACGTCCCCTGTCCCATGTTGGTTCCTACTACACCTTACGCACTAATTGTGTCGAGGCTCAAGGAGAATTTTCCCAATTAATAGTTTATTTTATTGACTAAGGATTTCTAGGATATGATGATGAGGTGCACATTATACAAATTTGCTGACTCCTTCCTCATCAGGATTTTTAACTTTTTGCAGGGTACAAAAATAAGTAACTGTAACTATACGCTTATTCCCACATACGCGCATGTTTGTTTGCTACTTTCAATTGTACACTTTTCTTTTTCCATAATTGAATTGATGTCCCAGTCTTATTCTTTAGTAGTAGTTTTTATAAGGCAATTCCACATTGAGCACAGAGGTTTCTATACTCGCTTTGAAAATACTCTGATGACATTCTGGCCAGGGATGCTCTGCATGGAAAGAGATCCGGGGCTGCTGCCAGCGTGATGTCAACTTTGTTTGAGTGGGAGAAAGTGAACCAGGAAAACACTAAAGTAATCAAGTTAAATAAGCGAAAAGTACTCCTTTAAAACCATACTTAATTACCTGTAAAAGGATGCGAGTCTACAAGTGTAAGAAGGGGCTTGATCGTTGTCACCCGACTTCCCAAAAACTCATACTTTTCCGCCCCAATCAAAGACGTTAGACCGCAGTTGTAGCCCAGCCTGTCCTCCTCCATTAACTTTTCTGACATAAATTTTGGACATAGCCACGCAAAGGGGAAGAGGAAGTTAACAACGGCTCTTTGGAATCCTGCCTCGTGGAACTGGTTGAAGCTCTTTTCTGTTTCAATCACTCTTTGAAGAGGATTGTCCACTCCGATGGGGGACTTTAGTATTTCAAGCGTCCTACAATAGAAAATAGCAGATTCTAAAGAAGTTTATACGACTTGCAGCATTTTACCAATGATTGCACAGTTGATGCCCCTGGGACGGGTGAAGTGGACAAGGGAGGGTGTTTGCCATGGATAAATGGGATGGTAAACAATTTTCCGACCTCCGTTCCAAAAGATAGCGTCGGATGGACCCGACAATAAGGGAGAGAATGATTGAGGCGAAGTGAACCTCATATTTCCGTCGTATGGCTTTTATAGGGGCCAAATCCACTGTTGTGAAGGTGTATGTCCACTGCTTTTGTGGCCTTTTCAATCTCAGTGGGTTGGTTCTAGGACTGCCAGGTCCACTCAGAAAGTGTGGAAGTGTCACCGGCATTTTTATGGCGTCAGTTATCTACATGTTGGAAAGTAGTCACATAAGTTTTACCAAGTTTGTAATAAATACCTGCTTCCAGAAGGAGTCAGTCGACTCCTTCACAAGATATGGAGCTTTGGACCCAGTGAGCATGTCCAAAATGTGGAGAAGTGAGTATCCATCGGCAAAGACGTGATGAATCTTGAGTGCTACCACAGTCTCCAACACCATCACGGATTGTCCATCGTGTCCATGAGTTAGGATAGGAATCACCATGACCTCCCATGCTGGAGCCATTTCTCTATAATTCCTTGCCATCCATTCATCAACCACACTTTCCAAAGTCTCTCCTTCCTTCAACCATTTTTCATAAATTATTTGATTCAGGTCGATCGTTTCTGGAGAAAGGGTTTTGCGAAAGACGTAGCCACAAAATGTCACAAGGCAACAATACAGTTTTTCATATTTATACTTGTTCCCAACCTTTGGTTCCAAAAGGGAAGTGTAGAATCGATCTTGCACTTGCTCAAGTTTCAAATGCCCCTGAACATGAAGAAGGAGGCCGAAACTTAGCTTAGATTTATCCCAGGTACATCCAATCGTAAACGCGGCGTCCCCTGTGCTCACGGAATGTAAGTCCTTCCGGAACACTTGAGCCAAGAGGAGCACAAAGCACTTGGACAGGAATAGAAGGAGGATGGGCACAGCTATGAAAACTAGGATCACAGCCCAACACAACCCTCCCAAAAGGACTAGGAGGTAATTTGAATATTTCCCTTGAGGAGAAGAAGGATGAGGTGGGGTGGTGGTGGTAGTTGGAGTTGCCACTGCAGGTCCGATAAGCACTGATGTCATCTCTGCATGACCAATTGTTGGGAGTCTTCTTCAGACATCACCGCGGGGATCCACACTGAGAGACTATGACTAATTCAATATTTTCGGTTATGATTTGTGGCACAAGATTAGCATTATTAGTTCGGAATTCATGGTCAACTACAAAAAATTATCACAAGATTTTTCCCTCTGTAGAATAATTTCCGAGGAAAACGTTAAACCCTGATGATGACGAAACTAAACACGGTCAGTATTACTGACGCACGGTTGTACAATCCGAAGCAGATAAGTAAGTATATGACTGAGAGTATATCACTGTTATACGGACTCAGTTTCGTTTTCAAAACCGAACGTGCGGAAATTGGCATGGGTACAACTTTTTTGTCTGTGCGCGTATCTTTGTAATAGTCAAGTCTGTAACTAAAGTGCTGAAAAACTTTGTCCCCACAAGAGATGACAATGAAACTGGTTCGCTTATCCTCCACAAGAACAACAGCAGCACACATAAAGCTTTAAAAATCTGTGAGTGTGGACTTGCTTCAGTTTGGTTTTTGGCATTGGCATGCATTTGCGACATAAAATGATGTTCTTGTGCTTGTACATCACATCCATCCATTGAGTTATTTCATATGAAACAAAGTCTGATTACAATTATGAAACAAAATGAGACTGCACTGCATAAACCATCAGAGGTGTTGAGCGAAGCGTCGAGTTACAAAAGTAACGATAACCCCTACAAGGGGCAAGGTGCGACTTGCTTAAAGGTACGTTAACAATGCGTGGATGGACTGACATGGATGCACTCTATACTCACAAGTTAAGTTCGTTTTAACCTCATTGTTCATTTAAGTGAATCAGATATATCTTTGCGAGTCGCACCTCTTACAAATGACTATATGGCCAACCTTAATCTAATTCAATTCCAAGTTTGAAGTTGTTCAGTTTCTGGCTGAATGCTCAGCCATCATCATCGTCGCTTTGTCTATGTTCTATGTTACCATTACCTCATCAATTAAATGTACCACGTATCCTAATTACTTTTTTATGCAATGACCAGCGCAAAAGGAAATGAAAAAATGAACCAACTTAGGCAAGTTAATGATGAATGAGCTTATGGGCACTTGTTGAAGGAAGGCTGAAATTATTCAATTTGATTTTTTGCCTGTGGCTCAAGACATCAATCCATGAATGCAATGTGTAAAAAATGCACTTTTTTACTGTCTTAGTTCAATACAAAAAGAAATAGATTATGTCTTTTATGTGGTAAATTCATTAAGAAGACTTCTAGAGACAATTTAAACGACGGTAGGGAAAGGTTTCATATTCCCTACACTTGAAATCCTCCGCATTAAGTTATTACTAAATCCTCTCTCGATATCCTCTAAGCTCTTCCCTTGAGTCTCGGGGACGCAGAATATGATGAAGAATAGACCGAAGAAGCAAATGGTTGCAAAGACCAAGAATGTTGTGGAACCACCAAATGTTGCTAGGAACTCGGGGAAAGACTTTGTCACAATGAAGGTGCATGTCCAATTAAATGCAGTTGCTATGGACGCAGCCGTCCCTCTGATACGTCCTGGGAATATTTCCCCCATCATAAGCCAAGGAACAGGGCCAAATCTGTGTGGAATTATAGGAAGTCATAGAAATTTGACATACTTTGGGACTTCAACTTACCCTAATGAAAATGCCACCACGAATGAGATGAAGGCAATCAAAGGGATATAATACAGTCCCTCTATGCTCTGAGGATGGTAGTCCTTCAGGTAGAAAAACACCCCGAGAGAGAGAAGACAGATGCACATGAGGACATCTGAGATTAAGAGGAGGACCTTTCGTCCCAGACGATCTGTATACAATCAAGAATTGTAAAAATTTCAGGCATAAGAAGCAAACTTTCATCATAGCATGTACTGCTAACCGATTAGCACCGTGGCCCCAATGGTGGATGCTATGTTGACCACTCCTACAATTTTAGACAGCAAAACGTTAATAAAGCCAGATGCCTTTTATGTATATTTCCTTACCGACAATAACGGTGGCCAGCTTGGCATTCACGGAAGACCCACTCAATTCGAAGATAGAGACAGTATAGAATATCACAGCGTTGATCCCGCTAAACTGCTGGAAGAACATGAGACCCAGGGAGGTTCCCATCGGCTTCATGTACGTCTTCGTGAAGAGGTCTTTGGGTCGGATTTTGTATTTGGAGGAGAGTAAATGCGTGTTCTTTATGGAGTTGAGTTCCTTCATTATGGACTCTTTTGAGTTGCTGGAACGAAGCCATTGGAGGGCCATAAGGGCCGCGTCGTCATTTCCCTTGGCAACATACCACCTTGGCGTCTCTGGGATATAAATAATGGCGAGAAGGAAGGGAATGGACAAGACTGCTCCCAAATAGGCTAGGCTATCCCAGTCCAAGTAGGACCCAGCGAGGAAGCAAATCAAGATCCCAGCGTTTCCTAAGGTCGTTGGGAGGAGGCCGAGGGTCCCTCGTACGAGTGGGTGGACCGTCTCCGCGAGATAGACCGGTAGAGATAAGGAGCAAACGCCCACACAAAACCCAGCAATCGCTCGAGCCGCATAGATCATGTACACGTTGGCAGCCAGTGCGATGAGGAGCCATGCTGTATAATGTAAAGAAGGTTCATAAATAGTGATAGAATTGGAAGGTCTCGACAAAGTGCTTACAGAGTATGAAGGGAACTGCTGTCATTAATATCGTGCATTTCCTCCCAGTCGCTTCCACAAGAGTACCCCCGACGAGGCCGCCCAGCAATGCCCCCAGTGGAAGTAGAGACCCTATCCATGATGCCTATATAAAGTAACCCAAGTCGTTGAAAGAAAGTTATACAGAAAATATGGACTACTTACTTCATGGCCCTCGACGTCAATCACAATACTGGAGTTCCTCTCCACACTCATGGTGGGCAGGGCGGTACTCGTATAGGCGGAACCAAAGCCGATGATCATTGACCCCAATGACACCGCCAGGGAGGCTAAAATCTAACAAAGCATATTCAATCGTTTAGTAAAAAATGTAGAGAGAATTGTACTACAACCTGTGAAAAAGTAACAGTTTCAGCATCCTCAACAATACCACCAGGACCACTGGACAATGTGGGTAAATTGGAGTGTGTGTCGGATTTGAGGAGCATTTTGGAAATAAAAGTGAATGAATGGAGCAAGAGCAAAAGGACTAATAACACTGAGATGCTGACAGACAGCATCTCGGTTTTATGAACTTGTCACATTTACGCGTAGGCTTTTGCTATCACATCGGTCTGTCAATATATTTATTAATTGGTCTTGAATGCTCGTAATGATGAGAAGATGTTTCAATTTGTGAATGTCTACGCTCAAGAAGGAAGTATTTAACTTTAATTGACTGAGATATGCCAATCCATGTCATGTCTTGTCATTTCACTCTTAAAAAAGGCGAATCTTGAATTGAATAAAGTGTGAGAAGAGGGATACAAGCTCGGGTCATTATTACGGCCGACTATTGAACTCGATTTTACAAATTGAGAAAAGTGGTCATAAGTAGTAATGGATATATGGAGAGGGTTATGTAACAAAAAAATATAGGGTGTATGGATATGGAGATTTTAGGTACCTGTGGCCATATAGCGCATGCTCTTCCTCCGCGTCCCTTCGTCAACTTGTCTCCATCCTCCTCGTCACTGCTGCTGCCCATTTCGTCAATGAGGGTGGTGGTGGCGTGGGTCGAGTCAGGGACTTTCTTCCCTTTGCCCACATCGTCCTTTGCAAGGACGGAGTCAGGGTCCAGGAGGACATTGACCAAGTTTCTGGAACTATTAGGGTGAGTAGTAGTAGTGACGTCATATTCTTCTTCGCCATCGCTTCCTACGGTTGTCCATGCTGTGGAGATTGAGGTGATGGTCTTTTCATTTTCCTCGAGGAGAGGGAGATCTTCATGTGTGGGCACTTGCTGCTGGCCCATGTCACCCACACCTACAGCAGTGTCTGAATGGGGCATTGTGAGATTGCAAATAATTTCCTCTCCTGTTTAATGTAATGTGACTTGGAATCTTGTCCTTTTGGGTTTCTTGTAAGGTCAGGATGTGCCGTAATACTTTTAAGGTGTCCTTGAGGCTTGAATTTGTTGCTGCTCACTTATTCGATCCGCTGTTCACGTGAACTTCCACTGACTGACTGAGTAACCCTGGCATAAACCCCTGTACTTTTCCCCTGTGCACTGTAGGTTCGGTGTGCGAATGCTGAATGCTGTGCTACTTTCTCTTCTTTCTCGGGTAAAAGCTTCTTCACAAGCACATGGTTGTCGCATGACAGGTTTGAGCTTTCCTTCCACAGACTTCTATCTCTGCTTGCACACACACAGAAATAGGCACATAAAATCCATCTTTTTTATGTAACGCTACACCCAACGTTCGAGCAGGGGTTGTTGAGATTATGTAACTAGATAGTCTGAACTAGTGTCGTATTTTTTTTACTTGTGTATGGTACTTTTATACAAAAAAGACAAAACAATGGACTTATTATGTACACCCCGTTAAAATTAAAAATGAGAATTATGACAGTGTCAGATTCGCACGATTCTCTTGAGTGACTTGGCTTGCTTAGCAACTCGGCGAAAACCTGTACTTCTAACCTCTCTTGGAGAAAGTGGAGCACAGACTGAATACGAACTGTGACTGTTACAGCGTTTAAATAGCCCGAGACTCCTGTACTTTTCCCCACTACGACTGTACTTCTTGCTTCCGTCCCATTCCATGGATTTGGTGTTTTATGTTCTTAGCTTTGAGAGCAGAACGCATGCAGGAGTTCATCGCATGCTTGCTAGCTTTGGCTTTACGATATTGCACTGCTTTTTTGGACAACTAAAATGATAAAGCCACATATTTGTGAAACCTATCAAGAAAAAATAGCGTGATGTTGTGCAGCATCAAATGTCGCTATCATGTTCTCATTAGCATGATGTCTACCTACCTGAGGTTCAAGATCAATTCGAAAGGTTTTTGTGGAACCAATAATAAAGTCGAGTTTGTTCTAGCAAGGCGGTTAATTGCTTTGGTAATTTAGAACATTTTCTTGGAATTTTTTCTAACGAATAAAAAAGTGTTTTTTTTAAATTATCCAAAACGGTGTTAACCTTTGGTGTCTAACGGCAGAAAAATGCAGAATCAGCATACAATGTCACCTACCTACGACGGAAATCGGGTCTGGGTCATTTCTGTTGCTGCAAAACTTCCTCTCATTTTTTGAGCGTCGTCTCAATTTTCTCTTTTTCCTTTCTGATTTTTCTTTGCAACTTTGTTGTTGCTCTTCACACTTTGACGCACCACACCACCCTTTTTGCAATGCAATGTCATTTGTGTTACGTCATTTGTGCTTTGCTCAACAATTTCTTTAAAGCGCAAAGACATAGTCTCGCCTTTTTTGGTATTTGTTTATTGTTATGAGGCCAAAAGCAAGGTCGACACAATAAAGACAGGAAATAAACACCGAGTGGCTTGTTTTTGATGCCGTCTTGACCCTTTGAATAACAAAAGTGCATCCTGTGGAGCGTTGAAGACGTCATTCAACAGGTAAATTGCGTGCGTCATCAAGAAATGATGCATTTTTTGATTGTGCAGGTATGAACTTTGGGACTTTCCACAAGAACAAGTTTATTACAATGCTTTTTGCTTTACTTTTCCCTTTGAAACTAAAAATATTTTAAATACTTTGGTTCCAAGAAGAAGTAAGACTTTTACAATACAAAGTAGAACAAAAAATATACAAAACCAAATGTCCAACTGACGTTTCCTCCACCAAGACTGGTATGTGGAGAGGGGTCGAAGGATAGTATTTGCGTCCTCACCATGCCTCAAAACGTATTCGGTCCAAAATACAGCGTCGTCCAATGGTTTTGTGGGTTGGTCTCGGAACAAGGATGACAGTTTCCTCATGTTTTTAGTATACATTTTGTCAGTTAATATCGACTCAATAGCACTCTCAAACGTGTCCTCCGTAACAGTGAGCACTTCCATCTTGAGGGCCACCCTCCTCCACGCCATCTTATCTGCGTTGTAGTCTTGCTCACAAAACATTGGGAATAGGATCAGGGGGACCCCATGAAATATGGCTTCTTGCATCCCTAGCATGCCAGCGTGGGTAATAAATCCACGTATCTTAGGGTGTGCTAACAGAGCTTGTTGTGGGACCCACCGAGATGTGAAAACAGACGATGGAAGGTCGTCTGGTCTGTCGACATTTATCTTCCATACAAATTTGACTCCCTTGCTTCCCATTGACTTGAGAGTATTGATAAAAACATTTCTTTTCTCTGCTGGAAACGCGGAGATTTCCACAAAGCTACCAAAACTCATGTATATAAACCCCTCCTCCTCCCCCACTGTGTTGAGAAAGTTTTGGAGTTCCTCTGAGACCGAAAATGATGGAGATGTGAAGTTCTCTGTGCATTGGAGGCATCCGATTGGGATGACGTTGGGTGGGAAAGGTCTTGGATAGTCTGAAGCCACGCGTTGATTCACGAACATCAGACTCAAGTTTCTTTCCATGCTGGAGACTGACGGAAAGTCGGGGGCCAAGGTTTCTTTGATGATTGAGTCCAGTTGGGGGAATGTCCACAGTTCTCGATACAGATTGAAAAGGAGGGGATGAAAGAGGGAAATGATCCTCTGGAGGAAAATAAACATAATGGCATAACTTTTCTTTGTTGCATAATACAAATATTCCCTTACTTTAAAGAATCCTTGTGTCTCAGGGGACCCTCCTACAATTACATCTGGAAGCCAAGAGCTTTCATCAGGGATCCCCATAGTGTCAACGTACCTAAGGTTTACAAAGATTTATTTATGATAGTGTAACCTAGGCATTGTTTCCCCTTACCTACCACGGATAAGTAATTGCAGTTCCAAACGCAATGGTTCTGGCCTTATGTAAAAATGCCACTCCATAAAGACACTCGCACTGCTGGGCGTCTTGAATGATTAGGTCGAAGGAATTGTGACGGATAAATTCCATGAACCCGGGGTCCTTGAGGAGGATGTTGCACATTGCGACTCCATACATGGGGAAATCGTAATACACTTTCACTCCCTGTTGTCTGTCCGTAAAGACGACGTTGGACAAGTCCCACGAGTGCACCTGGATAAAGATAGTCTATTATCTATTCAACCTATGGACAATACAACGCTCACCCAATCATGGAGACTCTTTGGTACAAAATACGTTACCTATAGTGGGATTTTTTAAAAAACTATTAACTTAAGATGCCTTTAACTTGCTTAAAATATCTATGGTTACATTTCCAACTGGATCTTTGGAATGGAAGGGGGTAACAAAAGTGACTTCATGCCCTCTGTCAGCCAACGCTTGGGCCAAGGGCCACATACTTATCTGATGAGAATACGAAGACACACTAGACAATTGAAATACATGATCAGTTAATTATCATTCCATCCTAAAAAGGTTATGATTTGATTTGCTTACGCTGTAAAGAACATAATCCTTGCCCCATGAGTCTCCTGAAGACATGTTAGTGTGACAAAGGAGAACAGTGCGTGCATTAACTTTTGCATTTTACAACTTCAAGATGACACTTTTGGATAACTTAAACCACATTCTATACATTCAGCATTTTTACAATTATCGTAATTCAATTTTACGTTAAACCATTTTCTTTATTATTGCTTGCAACACAGTTTTATAGCTAAAACACACAGTCGGTACAATTTTAATTTTAATGACCTTGATACTCGTGTACTTTACATTCGAGATGATGTATCGCATAATTCACAAGATTCACATCCAACCCAAACTCACAGAGAACAGAGTGTGAGGCAGGTTGAGACGAGTCCTTTTCGTTGACTAAAACTAAAACCCAAACATTTTATTGGGAACCGAAGATAAAGAAAATGTCTACTGTACAGAAAGATGCATAATTTCTTTCCTAAAAATATTCCAATTGGAATGAAGGCAAGGACAAAATGAAGATGAACCATTCTATACAGTCTCCACATGGCCCCAATCCTTTTCTCCTTCTCTTCCTTTGTTTCCCGAACTTCCTGACCTTTCTTGGCGACATTTCTCATGTCCCTCCTGATCTCTTCCACATGCCTCTCTGCCCCTTCAAAATAAAGATCTTCCCAAAATGAGTGGATGCCGCTTGGGAGCAAATTCATCAAAACCTTTGTCCCTCGACCAGACAAGGGTCCTCGTAACCAAAACGAGTCCCATTTTGTGGAGAATTGTTCCTGGACCGTGTAGCATTGGGCACTTCCATGCATCTTTGCCTCAACCCCGTGGATGTTCTGAGCTGCAAATCGCGTTCCAACCCGTGTCCCGTCAATTTTGGGTGAGTGATATTTTGTAGAGAAGAAAGCAACGCAGTACACTGGCCATTCTTTGCCATTCCCTACCTTGGCACATCTATCCTCTATGTCAAAATACTGTGTAATCTCTGAAACACTTGCGTTCTCAGAATTGATGGAGGAAAATCTGGTTGGATGTTCACGAATCTGTTGTTTGGCATCAACCTCGTTTGTGATGTACAATTTGTATCCAGCGTCGAAAAATTCTTTCATGGTTTTTAGAGACTCTGCCGTTTTTGATGACAGGACATCTGCTGTCAGCGTTCCAGAAAATTTGTTGCTGAGGACAAAGAGACCCAGCCCCAAAATGACTCTAAGAACCTTGCTCCAATGCCCTCTTAACGGTTGAGAGAATAGAGCTCCCCAAAATTCCAAAATGTAGTTCAGGTCCCTGTGCAGGGCCCCAAAGACTAGGGACAGGAGGCAAAGGATGAGATAGACGTGTTCCTCGCAATTCCTGGAGAATACGTCAAAGAGCCCATACTCCCCGACTCCCTTTACCACCTCGCAGTACAATATTGAGGTGGGGAATTGCATAACTGCAAGGACTTTTAGACTGTTTGAAGGAATCCGTTTCTCCAAATCTGATGATGATGGAAAGGCGCAGTGTGCACAGACGTACAGACCATTGTAGCTATGGGTCATCCCCAATCTTTGATTATGGACTGGAACCCTTTCCCTCAATTCTCGATTGTGAATGGGCACAGAAGTGAAATTTAGTCTTTTTTGAAGAATAGCTAATACTTGGATCAACCGGTATCTCGAGTCAAATCGATTTCTCATTAGGTTCCATTCCACAGTATGTAAATAGCTTGTAGCATCGTGGGTGTTGTTAAAGTCATGTTCGAACCATGTAACATCACTTCCCGTTTGGACCAGAGCGGAAATAGGATGTGTATGATCCATGCTTTCACCACTTTTTCCAAAATTGGACAATATTTTGTACTCTAGCGAATGGTCAAATGGTGGAATTTGTCCTACGAAGCTGCAAAAATAATCGAAATTCCATCCAATCATATATTAGATCTATTCATCCTACTTGAATTCTGTCGTGTCTTCCATCTTTAAGTGAGCATCCTAGACTTGAAACTTGGGTTTCCATGTCAACACAATAACACTGCTGTCCACCCTCCTATAGAAATTATTTTCTGCCAGTAGTTTTCTGTCATTACTTCTCACTACTATCAACTCTCGTATGCTTGCTGGAAATTTGTAAAGAGGACGGTGGATGTCAGTTCTAGAATAATTAAGTGTTAATATGCTAGTAATTGTGAAAACACTTGTTGTCCAATTTTGAAAGAAAATAACACGGTCTAGCTGTGAGAGTGACTTTCTAGCTGTGAGAGTGGTCTAGCTGTGAGAGTGACCTCACTTTCAGAGCTATTGCTACCTATGATCAAGGTCAATTTGATGATGCAGTGGTGGAAATACAGAGGAGGAATGTCAAGGGCAGATTCAGTGCCAAACCCCATTTCAAAAGTGTTTTACCAACCGCAGACTCATCACAATAATGACAGCAAAAAAATAATCTAAATTTGCTCTAAATCTAAAAAATAATCTAAAATAAGCAATTACGCTTTAAGCTATTAGGTATTTAAGATCGATAAGTTATTTTCTTCAAACGTTCCAAGAATTTGTCAAATTACTTTTCAACTGTGGTAAACTAATAGTAATGTGTTTGTGTCATTTATGGGCCTAATTAACAATGATTGTTGCGCAACGATAATTGCCATGCTCGTAACCACGGAGAGGAGTCCTCTACAGATATCTTTTGGACGGGGTAAGATGCGACAAGCTTATTTGCTCCCTCCTACTAGTTATCTCATCTCAAAACTCTTTTTGTCCTAGTTTTTTTCCACGATGGTTGACAAAGGAACTTTGTGTAAGCAGATCGACCAGGATTAAATCTGGTATGAGATGAGCTTTTGATTCAAATTAGGAGGATAGAGAACGATCTAATGCAAAATGCACATTCATGATTGATTTACATTTTTATCAAACTGCAATACATAGCATCACTGTGCTATATTACCTATGTGTTGTATTACAAAAAGTACACTTGTTCAAGTGGAGAAAATGAATGGAAGCAGATAACCATGTCATCGTGACTGTCCAAAGTGAATAGTTAAAAGCTTATAATTGAAGCACGCAAGCAAGGCATGATTACGCAATGAATAATGTATCCATTAATCTCTTGGTCCTTTCATGTGATGTGATGTCTATCTTCATTTAGAAGAATCAGTTTAATTCTGGATCACAACTTGTGAAAACCGTCGTCACATATAATAATGGGTAGTCTAAGCGTTCCCGTGATAGATATTATCCCTCTAATTTCCAAGTCCTCAACCGAAGGGGAAAAGCAAGTTGTTGTGAATGAGATTGGAAATGCTTGTAAGGACTGGGGATTTTTTTACGTAAAAAATCATGGCGTGGACTTGGAACTTGTCAAGCAGACAACGGATCTTGGCCTTAAATTTTTTAAAATGCCAAAAGAGTTCAAGCAAAAAGTTGCCAGAAGAGAGGTAGAGCTCAATAAAAGCAATAATGACATTTTTATTAACTTGTAATTCTTCAGGATAACATGCAAGGATGGTCGGATAGTGAGCTGACAAAACAAAAGTTGGACTGGAAGGAAGTTTTCGACTTTACTCCGGACACTCCACAACTGGACGAAGTGATTAAAACCAGCTTCAAAATCCACGGAGTTAATCAATGGCCAGACATATCCCAATTCAAGGAAACAATGGACCAGTACGTCAAGGCAATGCAGTCTCTGGGAAGAACGCTACTTTCCGCAATACTACACACTCTAAAACAGGCAAATATTGATGAGTTCATGGAAACCAAATGCTTTCCGGGGCAACAAGAAACGAGCCTTGCGAGACTTAACTACTATCCCAAGTGTCCAAACCCAAATCAACACCTTGGCGTAGGACCTCACTCTGACTCTGGGATTCTAACGATTCTTCTTCAAGACTGTAGTGTGGCCTCACTTCAAGTTGAGAGGGATGGGGTTTTCTATGACATTCCTCCAATTGACGGTAGGCATGGAAAATATTATTCATGGAAAAAAATTGATAAAAATTGATGTTGTTGTAGGGACTTTTGTTATCAACATTGGTGACATGATGCAGGTGTGGTCGAATGCCAAGTACAAAGGACCGGTTCACAGGGTCCTTGCAAATCACGACAAGGATAGATTCAGCCTTCCCTACTTCCTGGCTCCTGCATACTCGTGTGACATACAGCCCTTAGAAGGGACCTTTGCAAAGGACGAGGAGAAGAGGTACAGAACCATTAACTGGGGATATTTTAGAGCAGGAAGGTACGAAGGGGACTATGCTGACAAGGGGGAGGAAATACAAATCACTCGGTTTGAAATTAAGAGAGATAGATAGATCTATTTAGCTGGAATATGATTTTTGGAAAGACAATTAACTGTATTGCTTTGCTGCATACAAAATAAAACATTTAATTAAAGAAGCCTCAGAGCCTCGGCACCCTGGTCCACCCTAGATTAAGTAACTTCCTGTTTACTCAAAGCGAGAAGAAAATAAACTATCCAAGATAAGTTACCGAGTCCAGGTTGCAACAACTTAAAAGTTTCACAGTTTTGGTATACGTCTTCCTTCTGGCAGAAAGATGGGAGAGATTGGCCGAGCTTCAGGAATAAAATGTATAACGGTTATCCAAGGATTTACTTTCATGATGTCCACAGAATTTTGTGCAAAAAAATGTCATTCATTCTTATCATCTTTTGAGAGATATTGTGAACTGAGGAAAATGAGACACATTCCCAAGCTATAATAGTCCTGACTTGACACACTTTGGTTTACAATACCTTTCTTTCACCTTTAATATTTTTCTTTAACCACATACACACACACACACAGACACAGACACAGACACAGGTATCTACACCATTCCTGTAGCTTCATTTTCATATTGTTCAACTGTAAAAAAATATTCAAAATTCACAATTTTATTTTATAATTTTTAGGCACGGCACAATTTCTTGTGACACATTTTCATTTCCTAAAAACTTAAACTCAGTTAATTCTGTGGTACGTATTGTTTATTGTGCCAAGACCGAGATTTTAAACGCACTAGCAGAATGACCACAGAAAACAGCCTTGGTCAGCCCAGTCGCGGTTGCTATTTGGAAGCATATCTGTATTTGCAGGAGTATGGAAGGGAGAGTGCCGATATGATATTCAAGCTTCAACAGGATCAGGTTTACGCAGATTTCTTCGTGCTTCGGCTTTTTTGTGGCGAACTTCCGTTCATCATGGAGGGAGACAAGAAGGTTGTCAGGGTGCCTGACGGACTACAGATTGAAGCCCTCCAGGCTTTTGTGAAGGTTAGTTTCTTCCATTTTAGAAATTAAGTATGGTTTTTTAATCAATTTATATTTATCTCTAGGCAATCTATCTCGGGAAGATGGACAAAGTTTCATTCGCTACTCTACTCCAAGTTCGTAACCTTGGGGTACTTTGCAACTGCGAGGATGTGCAACAACAGTGCGACCAATTCGGACCCGAATCTGGATTGACAGAGGATGACTGCCACCATGTACTCCAGGAATTGCCGATGGGGTCTTCATCGTATCAAGCGGTCTTAGAGTTTATGATAAAGTAAGCTTCGTATCATACATATTTGTAGGTAATTAATGCCTTTCATTCATCGATCAGGAACTTAAAGTCGTTAGTTGATAACAAGAAGTCTGTGAGGTGGAGAGCAGAGTCATGGGTGGCTGTTCTGGACTCCTGCCAGAAACATGGACAAATGCCCCTCATCCTTACCAAAGAGGAATTGTACGAAGGCATTCGAAAGTAAAGGAAGATTCTTTTATGGTCTTTCTTAGGAAAGTATCACTTATGCTTGATAATCTTTAGGTGGAGGAAGTTTGAGGACAATGCTAATAATCACGTCGGATTCGTTGAAATATGCAAGGTCATGGGCAAAAACTTCTTGTACGAGGTCGTCTACCCAAATTCCCTTTTGAACGAATCCCTCATGTTCCAAGTTATTGCATATCACGACGGACAGCAGTAAGAATGCCGTTCATTTCGTTCTTCATTCGGTAATTACATAATCTTGTCCTAAATACGGTAGACTGGCAAAGGCAGACAACAACAACACTTTCTGGACACATTCACTAAGGGAAGAAAATGTTAGACCTCGGCACACTTCCACTCCAATTCCAGACGCTATGGTAGAAACCAGGTTGGTTTTTCTCTCATTGTTTAGTCTACAACCAATTATGTGACGTTTATATTTTTGGTATAGCAATCATAGTTCCAACGGGAGGCGGAGGAAGTTGACCTCCAACCATCCTAATTACGAAGCTTCTCGTGATACTGAAAATAAGAAGGTGGCTCTGGATACAGAGGCAGGACCGAGTTCTATCGTCCAGCCTGAAGTTATGGAAAGCCCTACTGACACGAAAGAAAATGTCCTGTAAGTACCATACTTTTCATTTTGTTTCTTTTCAAATTTTACACTCTTAATTTTGTAGGGAACAAGCTACTCCTGTGCTCCAGATCCCACTTTTGCAATTAGTGAGTCATGAGCCCAACAACGGAGTTTTCATATTTGATAGCCATTTCCCTTCAACCACCCCAACCCCCACCACCAATTTGGGCATGAAGGAGGCGAGCAACTTTGCAGAATTGATGGCAATATTGGACACCACCCAATCTGGAGATCACATTCTCTTGAAGGAGGGAACATTCGTTGGGCAAATGAAGCGTAGACTTCCGGACAGAGTCACTATTTCTGGGATGGGAAGAGGCACCATCGTTACGGCTGCAGCCAATGATTTTGTTTGGGACATTGTGGAAGGGAACCACTGCGTCATAGAGAACATCCACTTTAAAAAGGAGTTTCGATACCCCCGTCAGCACACTGGAACAAATAAAAGACGACGGGGGATTTGGATCTGCGGATCCCAGCTCACGATTCGTAAATGCTACTTCTCCCACTGTTGCCTGGAAGTTGCTCAGAGCACGGGCTCAACATTCAAGGAACTGGTCTTTGAGTCATTCTACTACGGAATCGTTCTCGCCCCAGACGCGTCCAAATGCACCGTGAGTGACGTGACTTTCAAAGGGATAAAGCATGGGATCGACTGCTGGGGCCATGGGAACATCATGAATGATCTCAAGATGATAAATGTGGATGCTGGCGTGGTAATTCAGGGGGATGGTCATGACCAAAGCGGAGATGGAAATGTGGTTTCCAACGTGATTTATCAGTTCAACCCGAACGAACCATCCTTTCCTCAAGTGGCTGTAGAAATTTTCGCATGCTCCAACAACAAGGTGGAGAATGTAGTGTGCTTTGACTATACTCCCATCCTCGGTTTTCAGCAGAAGAAAGCAGGTAGGAAGTCCCTTCCTAAGATAGACCGACTTGGGCTCCGGATTGCAAATCATCACAAGGATGGTCGACTCATTGCAAAGAATAACGTGGTCAAGACCTTCAAGGGAGGCCCAGTAAAGGTTTTTGGAGAAGGGAACCGTTTCCATGACATTAGCGACTGTGCCATTCTGGAAGTTAATGGGACAACTCATGAGTTCTCCAACTGTCATGTCGACGCCTTCAATCTCGGAGTCCATGCTAACGTGATTAAAGGCGAAAATTGTAATTTCTAACAAAAATGACACTTTGATTACTGATGTACAACTTGATATTTATTCCTGATCGTGGTTTTTTACTACTTCAAGTTGAGATTTTATTAATTTTTTACTTTACATTCTTTGATACAGTTTAATAAATTGGATTATGACATGTTGACAATTGCTCATTGTTTATTTGTGACATTACAGACATAATATTGCTAAATGTAAATAATAATGTGAGGAAAGTGAGACATGACGATGATTATCTATACTTGGTGAATGTATGCTGTAAGATAGCGATTTGGGAGTCTCATTTTCCCATTCTTTTACACGACAATTCTCAACCAACGAAATATTCTCCCCTCTGCAGAGCCAGACACAGACAGGCAATATGTCTTGAATGGATGACCAAGAAGTTAATTTGATTATCAATCCCTGATTCTTTCATGCAAATCGATTCACATCGTAAATGTGAAGAAAACCAAGCTTTTTTCCAATTCTAAAGTATGTAAAGACTACATTTGTCAGGTTTGAACTTTATTCAGTTTTGAAGTTTTACTTCTTTGCCACACGACTTTGGTTTTTAAACCTGGATTCTTTTCCCCGTTGTGTTGCAATATTATTTCATTGTTTGAAGCGAGAGTTATTTATTTTAAGACGACAAAAATGACTACCGAAGAAAGCCAACCGCAGATGAACGTTGAACCCCAGCGTGGAATTTATCTGGAAGCCTATCATTATCTCCTCGAGCACGGAAAGGAGTCGGCAGATATGATTTTTCGACATCCTAGCAAGCGGGAGGAGGTTTGCGCAGATTTCTTCGTGCTGCGGCTTTTTTGTGGCGACATACCGTTCATCATGGAGGGGGACAAGAAGGTTGTCAAGGTGCCTGACGGACTACAGATTGAAGCCATCCAGGCTTTTATTCAGGTTTGTTGCTTTTATATGAAATTATAAGTGTGGCTTCTTAATTAATTCACTTTTATGTATAGGCCATCTATCTCGGGAAGATTGACAATCTTTCATTCGCAACTCTGCTCCAAGTCCGTGATCTTGGAGTATTTTGCAACTCCGAGGATGTGTATCGTCAGTGTGACGAATATGAGACCCACGCTGAAGGACTGACTGAAGACAACTGCCATGTTGCGCTCCAAGAATGGCCAGTAGGTTCCCCAATGTGTGAAAAAGCATTGGAGTTCATGATAAAGTAAGTTTCTGACTATGATATAATTTTATTGTCTTATTTTCGTGTCTTATCGATCAGGAACTTGAGGACATTGGTTGTTGAGAACAAGAGGTCCGTAAGGTGGAAATCGGAGTCGTGGGTAGCTGTTTTAGAGTGCTGTCACGAACAAGAGCACATGCCCCTCACGAAGGAGGAGCTGTACGAAGGGATCCGAAGGTAAAGATGAGGGATTTTTAATGTTCTTGTACATCAAGTTTTACTTCAATTAATGTGTGACAACGTTTGAGGTAGGTGGAGGAGGTTTGACGAAAATGTCGATGATGATGATGGGTTCGTGGAAATCTGCAAACTCATGGATAAACAGTTTGTGTACGAGGTCGTCTACCCAAAGTCGCTATTGCACGAGTCCCTCTTGTTTCAGATCCTTGCATATCACGACGGACAACGGTATAGAACGTTATCTCGCTCTTTAATTATTAAAATTGAATACTATTCTACTGTGCAGGCTGGCCAAACTGGACAAGAGTTTCTGGGTCAACAAAGACCCTGTGGCAGAAGAAGACATAGAAAATGTTCCTCCTCCACCACCTGGACCTCAGCCACTGCCAACCTCCAGGTATAATTTTCCTTGCAAACTCTATAAAGTAGTCGTCTAAAATTTGAATTGTTGTGCTTTTCAAAAACAGCAGCAGCAGTGCTAAGCGTAGGAGGATACCGTCCAACGATACCAGCAGCCAGTCCAACTCCAACGATTCCAGACCCGGGTGTAAGAAGGTGGCCCTAGGGACGGGGTCAGCATCTAGTTCTAGGAAGTCTGTGACTAAATCAAGTGTTCATGCTGGAGCAGCAAAAGTCTTGTAAGTACACTAGTGCATTTTCTCTTGGCTATGGTTTTAACGTGACCATATGAATTTTCTCTAGGGTGCAGACGCAAACATCCTCAGTGCCTCGAATGCCAATCCCACAAGTGAAATTAATTCGCCACAGTAAGAATCAGGGGTACGTTATCAAAAATCCATCAAGTCGTCTTGTGTCTGATTCCAATGCTGTCGTTGCCATTGCTTCCACTTCTTCCACTATCACTTCGACTTCACCAAAAAAGGAGGCCAGGAACTACGCAGAGTTTATGGTAATCCTGCAAACCGTTCAAGCCGGAGATCATATCCTCTTGAAGGAAGGAGAATTCGTTGGTCGAGTTAGATTGAAGCTTCCCGACAGGGTGACAATATCTGGAATGGGAAGTGCCACCATTGTCTCCGATCCTGCAAATGACTTCGTCTGGGACATAGTGGAAGGGAATCACTGTGTCATAGAGAAAATTCATTTCAAGAAGGGGTTTCGCCATCCACGTCAGAACCCTGGAACTAATAGACGAAGGGGAATGTGGGTATGCACCCCTCAGTTCACTATCAGGAAGTGCATTTTTTCCCACTGCTGCCTGGAGATTGCTCGGTGTACGGACTCAACATTCAGCGAACTGACTTTCGAGTCATTCTATTATGGGATTATAGTAGCCCCAGAAGCTTCAAATGTGTCCATCAGTGACGTGACCTTCAGAGGCGTGAAGGTTGGAATCGACTGCTGGGCTGCTCACGACGTCACAATGAGGGATGTGAAGATGTCCCGTGTGGATATTGGGGTCGTGATTCAGGGAGATGGATATGGCAACATACTGGTTAGATCTATCGGTTATCTATCTAGACAAATTATCTATCTACCTATCTATCTAGTCGAACATGACCTATCACTTCAATCCGACGGAGACCTCCTATCATCAAATCGCAGTAGAAATTTCCGCCTGCAGCAACAACACGGTAGAGAGAGTGGAGTGTTTGGACTATGTCCCCATCGAATCCACGAAGAAAGGTCGGAAGGTGTCTACTAAAGGGGACAGATATGGCCTTCGGATTCTAAACAATCATGATATCATCGCAAGGGAGAACATTGTAAAGAAGGTCACCGGAGCTCCGATCGTCGTGTGCGGTGAAGCCAACGTTTTCCTCGACCTACTCTGTCCAAGTTTGGAAGTGACTGGAAACAACCATCAGTTTTCAAATTGTCATGCTAAAGTATTCAATCGCGGACCCAATTCCACTCTCACAAAGACGGAAAACTGCAATTTTCAATGATTTTTAATAATTCTTTTTAAAAAAATTGATCTATATTTTATATAATTTGATATGATAAGCCGCATTAAAAAGTTTTTTCTTGGCTTGACCATACATAAGTTATACCCTTTTCTTACGTTTTGTTTAAAAACATGACACACTACCATCCATCCTTTTGCTTCAAATGTTTTTGTTAGTTTGTACTTTGAACAAGCATTATTCATCAATCATGTACTGTATTCATTCCTTAACAACAGGTTTTCATGTGGCAAAACACCATTGATGAAATCTTTAGTACAGGATCCTTTTCCCAGGTTGGCGTAATCATGAGGTGAAGTAGGTGCTAATATTGCAGAAATGTCATGAAAGTCTGGACGGTCATCAGGTTCGGATGCCCAGGAATGTACCATGACGTCATAACTAATTGTTGGATAATGTAGCTTCATTTAAATATCCTATAAGGCATGCATTTTTTTGTTACCACTCGTCTGTTGCAAGGTGGGGACGATTCAAGCGGTAGCCACCTTTCAGCATGTCCAGAAATCCGTCCGTCCAGTTCAGTCCTGCATAGGGAACTTCCCCGAGGCTGAAAATCTCCCATATCGTCACCCCATAAGCCCACACGTCGGACTGGATGGAAAATGTCATGTCCGTCAATGCTTCCAAGGACAACCAGCGAAAAGGAAGTGGAGCCTGGAGTTGAGACACATCACTCAAAGTTTTAAATGTCCATCGTCTATCGTACCTTTGACGTTTTCACGTATTGAGTATACTCGTAGAGCTGTCGAGCTAAGCCAAAATCTGATATTTTTGTCACCAAGTTTTCATCCAGCAAAACATTTCGTGTTGCCAAGTCTCCATGAATGATCTGGTTATGACGAAATGATGCAAAGTTAAACATCCACATTGGGTCTCACCTTTTTGTGGGCCAAGAACTCCATGCCTTGAGAGATTTCCCAACTCCACTGGAGCAAATTTAGGCTGGAAACATGGAAGAGACCACCTTCAAAGTGATTTTCATACAACCTGGGAAAGTGAGACAATGGTTGAAAGGACAAAGCATTTTGGATTGTTAACATACTTTTCTTCTTCCTGCTTTGTCTGCATTTCATCAAGGCATAGTTTACCTCCCTTAACAAGATTTTTAAAGCCCTTGCGATGGTTAACTAGAAAATCCTTTAGAGATCCATTCTCGTAAAATTTTAGGACCACGTAGAGTTTATCTGTAATACAATAACTAGTCATCATTATTTTTTTCAAAATGAATCAATGAACCATACTTTTAGCAAGGCCTGCCGTGACGGCCCCGATTAATTCTGCAATGTAATGATGACCACCGACATATGCAATGACTTTGAGTTCACAAAGAAGAGCCTTCAAATACTCCAGTTCTGCATCTGGCTTCACCATTTTGACAGCGACGTGCATCTCTTCTCCCTTCTTCAGACCTGTGAGTACTCCCCTTAGCACCACGCCATAGGCACCACTCCCGATCATGTCCTCTGGAACCATAAATGCTGTCAAATTCAGGATGAAATAGGCTACGCCAACAAGACTCACCCAACAGTATTAAAGAGCCCATGTCAAGTTGGTACCTTGTGCCTGTGAAAGGCATCCTTTGTGCATTCTCATACCCGTTGTCCCCTTTGATGTTGAGATTCCCTTGGAGAAAGTCCTCTATGCACTTGGGAGACAAATAGTGCGAGTCCCTGGTCTCCCGTTGTCGTCTCCAGTAAAGGAGGTAGGCCCATCCCATGATTAAGAAGGTGGCTGCCACGACGGAACTGATGATGATTATGACCAAGTTTTTAGTTGACGACAAACCTATATCGTCTTGGGTAGGTGTGGGTTTGCCTGCTGGCTTCCAAATTCAGTATATAAATATGATGTAAAAAGTACACGGTTTTCTATTTTTACGCGAAATGGCCACGTTGAACTCAGCAAAGTATGCTTTAGGTGACAATGGATACATTCCGTAGCATCGGACGCTTGACAGATTTAGGTCCAATATGAAGAGGTGTACATGATGAGAGAAGAAATCTCCATCCTCGGAGTTGCTGACTTCATCTGCCATGTCTATAATTTAAGAAATCATTTATTGAAGTTTTCCAAATCTTCTCTCCTTACGTTCTGGTTCAACTATTTTCAAACTCTCGTTGTTCATCATAAAAACCCACACTGAAGTGTCTATGAAAAACCATTTGGAGAACCGACATTGGCAGAACAATCTGTCCCCAAGGAAAAGTTCTGATGATGGTGGCTGGCAATGTATTTCATGAGTGAGATTCTGGGAAATTTGCGTCTCTTCTTTGTGCATGATTTGTGCTGGTATTGCAAATAAAAACATCGATATTGCCTCTAAAGTGTTATAAAAAGACGTACTCAAGGATCCTCTTGTGTTGAGGAAGAAAGTGACTCCTGCATCCACATCAACCCCAATGCAGTGCAGCCTCCCTGATCTTGGGGGAAGGAGGAATGTGAGCGTGGTGGGATTCAGAGGAAGTAATGTCAGTAAGGCCGTGTCTGGACAATTCAAATCCTATGTAGAATGCATGGTTCATTGATTATCGTTTATATTAAAGGCAGTAGTGTTAACCCTTTCCGTAAGACACTTCCTCTTCATTATGCATTCTTCCATCGTACTACACGTTGTATAGACGTACTCAATGTCGGCTGGAGATGTTGATAAGCAGGTTGCCAGTCGAGCCTTGCCGTCCAACGTCAAGCCAATTGAGCCAAGACGAAGGTCAACGTCATCTAAAAATTGCATTTCAAAATAGAAATACCAACTCAAGTTTTGTTCGTACGGTACAGTTGATGCCTCCAAGACTGTAGGGTTGCATTATTTGAGGTATTTAGACAGTCAACCTGACCAATTTTCCGAGATGGTGACTCGCTTCCCAAATAAGCAAGTCGTGTCTTCGTGTGGTATTTGAGGCTATTCCCTGACCCACTCGTACTGTGGCTGGTGTCATAGCTGACTTCATCAATCTCTGAAGTGAGATTCATTCGAATGTCGAACACTGCTTGGCAGTCAAATTCCTGCTTTGCAGATGTTGAGACGACGTAGAGACCAGACTTTTTAGCTGGAAAGGGTTCCCCCCTAAAATCTTGTTCTTTATATTGGAAAATGACAACGTCACCCGACACATTTGTCTGGCACTTGAGAAGGAAACTGGTGTGTCCAGCGAATCCTGGAAAACTACGAGCGATGGTCGTGAGTAAAGGGTTGAAGGAGATGGAAGCGTCATCAATCTTTTTCCAGATCAAGCCTGTCTCATTTCCTACCGAGCCATTATTGAAGAGCATTTTTGCTGTTGCATAGAAGAAACTAACTCCAACTCCAGGGTGTGTCGCACCGCAATCTGGTCCAAGACCAATGCGTCGGTCGCGTTTTCCAAAGTATTTAAAAATGCGCACGGTTTGTCCACGGCGGACCAGGAAGCCAGGGAACTCCTGGTTCCTTGGGCCTAAGATTCGATATTATGTACGCTTGTATTTACATTGTACTTGTGGTATCCACCTGAGAAAAGCTGAAACTCGACGTAGTTGTCAACATCTCCTGCGTCTTTGCACTTGTAAATGGCCACTATTTCCTCCACGATTGAGGGGAAAATCAGTTGCGCTATGTAGCAAGAGTTTGGATTCGCCTCTGACCCATTTATTAAGTATCCAAAGTCTTGAGGTGTTGAGAAAGTCCTTGATTTGGACACTTGGGTTACCAAGTTTGGCTGGGAAGAAGGAGATGTTTTAGTATCATGACACATGTAGGTATTCATGTAGCTTTAAAGTGCAATTACCAGTGGGGATCGAAGGTGACCCCATTTGACAGGCGACCGAAACGAACAAGTCAACGTAGCAATCGTGACATTCGCCGGGATGACAAGGGTGTACCTGTCATCTTGCCCCTCGTAAACTTTTTCCTGAACCGTTCCATTTCTTCCAATGTAATATGTAACGTGAACTTGAGGAGAGAAAGCAGATGGGTCACACCGTTGTAATTTTTGGCTCAAAACAGAAAATGGCTTTTGGAGAAGAAGAATGGTAAGAACGAATGTAATGGAGGTCATGACTTTTTTGCCTTTCATATTTTGTCCGCTATATGTCTAAACCCCAACCGTCTCTTCTCCATTACATTTTCGTCGTTGTATCAAACACACGGAAAGCCACAAAGCGTGAAACCTTGATTAGCTCAGAAGAGACTTCCGTTCTTGCACATTAATTGCCTACTTCCTTATTTCTCGAAACGGTTATTTCTGGAAGCTATCGTGATTCTCGATGAATAATGATGACTGATGATGGGCGAGTCTTATTTTTTTCATCTAATCGGCATGAAACCTCAACTGGTGGCAATGCTAATTTACATCCAATTCAATTGTAGTATGAATTTATTATACATTTTTCATTTTGTGACATTTAGCAGAGGAATCTTTTTAAAAAAAGTAGGTATGATTCAAATCCACCCTTTAATAATTGTTATTACCACAAGGAAGAGACTATGACCGAAACTAAAATGTCGAGAGGCGGAATTGCAACCATCTTTGCTGCAGAAACAAAGTCTGACATTCTTCGCGTCAACCCCTGGACCCAAGTTGTAATCGGAACTCAACCTCTCGCAATGTGACTTGTCCTTTGACAAGGCAACAATGCAACTCCTCACATAATATTTTGTTCCACCCAAGTCGGCTGTGAACTTCATGCACATTTGATCAATGAAGACAGAGGGGTTGGCAGCATCTCGAGGGAGATGATGTGGTAAAGATCTTTGTAAAGTCAATTGCTTCATTAATCCATGTAGCATGGAAGAAGTGGACACATTGGGTTGTGGGGGTTTAGGAAACCAGTACGGTTCCTCTGGACACTCTGCCAGTAGGGTCTGAGGGACCTCCGTTCCAGAATTGTTACATCCATCACGATAGAAATCCGTGCCATTATCGGGCAGATTTGTGCAGATAAAGCAGTTCAGGCCTTGAAATGCATGGGGGAATGTGAAACAAAAGGAAATA